>DXKC01024078.1:0-11700 GCA_031170775.1 Cymbopogon citratus
TGGCCACTGCAGCCCCATTCGGTGGATTGGTTCACATGTCGTGTACGTGGCTCCTTCTGGTCCTTTTCTTTTGTGTGGCCTATATGTTACCATGCAGCCTTCAGTCCTGTGGGCATCTGCTCTAGTTAGACAGCTTTTTCTCTGGTGTTGTTGGTTCGACAACTTCGTCTCCACTTGGGTTTTCGGTTCAAGCCTCTTCTACCTTCGGCGACGGCATCAACAATATTATTCAGTCGTCGGTACGCTTCTTCTTCAATGGCTCGACCGACCCACTCTTCACCGACGCTTTGCGCGGTCAGTCCATCCGGGTGCACGCGTCTTCGACGCCCCTGCGTTTACCCCTCGCCAGCGAGATTGTCCTCCACTGCACCTTAGTCAATGTTGTTGTCTTCTCTTTCGGTCGCAGGACCGTAATGTAATCTGGTCTTCTTTGAAAGACCACCATGTAATTCGGCTGCTTTAATATATAATATATGTTTTTGTTAAAAAAAATATATTATATATTATATAGCTAGCTAAACATTTTTTTTAATAAGGGATAGCTAGCTAAACATTGGCCATATATCATAATAGGTGGACTGAACCCAATCATATTTATAAAGTACAAGTTTGACGTAGCACGATCTCATAAACTAGACTTGGACTATAAATTTATTTTACATTTGCTGAATGTTCATAATCATTGAATAGGTAACATATACGGTGCAAACCAAACTCTTTGTGCAAACCGTGCAGACCCAACTGCGCAGGAGAGGTGGGAGGAGATACTTTTGCAAATCCCCCCTCCGTATTTATTCCCGATTATTAACCCTTTGTTTTTAGATAACAGGATATTTATTCCCAACAATCGAGTTTTGTGTTAAGAAAATTTCCTGAGTTTAAAATGCTATGGTTGGTTAGGTCCTTGCCTAACTACAGAGCATGAGGCGATTTTTTGTGTCTCTTTTTCTTGGACCAAGAGAGAGGGTTCCATGCGTCAGTTTGACAGTTTTAGGAGTAGCAGTTGTTATGAAAAGCGTTTGACAAAAACATCTCTAGTGATAGTTTTGTTATAAATTATGCCAAATTTTTCAGAAGATAGTTGTTTTCACGAAGAGCGACTCCAACTCCTCGGTAGAAAAAACAGATAGGCTCCTGCAACCTTCATAACCGGAGTCGTTTCTTAACCACGGCTTTAGCTGGAACTGGAGCCAGTGCCAGACACGCTCCGGAAGTCTTCTCAGCCAATTAGTGACGAACACAGCAACTAGCTGTATGAGTTCAAGCCTGGACAAACCATGCATCACCCAAATCTGAACGTCAGCGAGTGCATGAACCAGTCCAACCGGGATAATGCAAGCACGGCCCGCGGCTGGGACTGCAGCTGAGGCAGCTCGTTAAATATCGGTCATCGGGTCAAAAACAGCGGGGCAGCTGTTCAAAAATGAGCCACTCGTTAAACATTGTCAACATCTTCTCTTAGTAATGGCATCATACAGCACATACATCTTCCCTCGTCAACAAGCAAGCACATCACCAATTAAACACTGTCAAGCTTGTAAGGGCAGCATATATAAAAGCTCCGACAGCATATGCACCCTGCGGATGGTGTAGTCACCACTTTTACACTGATAGACGAGCATTTCAATGTCGGATTGAAGCATAGCATAGTACCAGGACAGGACATGCACAAATGAAACCTACTAATGCCTATGGCCTGGCGTCGCAAAGTACTAGAACATACACAAATCAAACCTAATAAGCACGAAGCATAGTACTAGAACATACACAAATGAAATGTACTAAAGGCTACAGCAGCTGCCGGATACATTGCAACAAAAGGCAGACCAACCAATCAGTGCTTCTGGGTCGCCATTACATGGGCACCCTTTGGTCTTCTAGGGGGTCGAGTGCACCGACCTCTTACTTGTTGTCAATCGTGTCAAACTGTACGCATGTCTCTGGCCTAGAATAGCCTGCTAATGCTTCACGGAACTCTCCAATCTTGCCTTCAGTCATCTCGCTGTCCAGTGTTATCCTCAGGCATTTCAGTACGGTGGCCCAACTGAGAAGTCAAGCTGCACAAAAGCAACCTCGTGCTCAACTCCTTGCAGTCCAGTAATGTGTACATCTTCAAGGTGATCCAGCACAAGTTCATCAGTCTTCCAGTTTTTTGGTTGATCACAAATACAGTCTGACGGACATGAAGATTCTTCCTACAAAATGAAGAAAAAACATCATTACTTATCTTGTCAAATGGCATTAGAAAAGACAGAAGGATTAAACTGAAAGTAAACATATATCAGCAATAAAGTTTTCATGATAGAATTGTAGAAGTTCTAGTTTATTCAAAGCTAAATGATTACAGTAGTATGGTTGTTCTGTGCAGGGGGGATAGTAGAGGAGACACCATATCTATTACATAGCATGTTCTAAGGTGTTGTGCAACAAATAGCCCATAAACAGAAGGGATATAATTGATCATAGGCTTGCTTATGGAAACAAGATCTTTGCATTATAGGATCAGGAGCATGTGTCCAACATTTAGCCTAAAATTCCTGGAGCACTTCTCATCTAAACAGAGGTTTACAATCAAGCTTAAACATTCTAGGCTAAACTATATCATGTTCAGATGCATGCCCAAAAACATATGGTTATATCCTATACATCCTAACTGTGCCACCTAGATTGAACCAGCTATCAGTCAACCCTCCACTGCCATATGCATAGGGTCAAACAGACAGCAAGCATTAAAAAGATAAGTGGATAACACCATACCAATAAAAGTGTGCAGTTTTACTTTTATCCTCACTGTAGAACAATGAGCTGTTATTAGGAGGAACATAAATGATTATTGTCACAAAGTATCAGTGTCCAACTGCCTGCTAGAATGATAGAACTCAAGCCAAAGATCGAGCAGATTTGCAGAAAGCTACGCTAATTTTTGTCACTTCCTAGTTACTTGAGTAAATAAATGAAGCTTTACGCCTTTACCTCCAAGCTGAAGCTGTTATCAGTAGATAACACAAGTAACAATCTTCTGAGACCGATACACATCCCGAGCAGATGGAATAAGCTGGCTCCAAAAGCATGCCCTTCATTGCTTAAAACCAATTTCAAGGACATAATCTGAGGAAGTGTTATGTCTCCCAACAAGTACTGACAGTTATGCATGTCCTGTGGATACATAAGATGTTTACAGAAAAAAATCAAAGATCATATGAGACATGCATAGAGTTAGTTACCACACACAAAAAGGTCATCATAAGCTCACATGTCTGCTGTATATTTCTTTAAGCAAAACATGATTAAATATTCTAAAGATCTCTTAATATGCTTAATTTGGTGATTTCACTTCATAGCTGCAATACATGAGAATAAGAATACATATTGTGCAAGTGCAAATTATAAATATTCATGTTTTAACCACTCGCTTCATTTTGCTTTCTCACCAGCCACCACCACTGAGAGTTCATGAAACCATTAAATAACTAGCATACTAGTTCATCAGATGTACATTTCCCTCATGCATCACAATTTCAAATGTTCTGAAATATCAGCATTACTAGAATGCTATTTGCAAGCCCCACATGATGCAATGGTATAATTCCCAAATTCTGCCCTCATTACTTAATTAGAACGGTTGTTTTGGTGTTGCAAATAGGTAAACCCAACCAAAGCAACATTAGTTAACTAGGACACTTCTTTTAATATTGAACTCTAGGATAATTCCTAGTTTCCTACCCTAAGTTGTACCTCCTGAACTCTTAGTTTAAGCAAGTACTCCCCAACACAAAGCATGTGCACTCACCTCAGCATATATGAGCGGTAGATGGAGACTGTGAAGGACCTGAAACTGCTGCAAGAGACTTAGACAAGGTTCATTATTTTCTCTACAGCATTCAGATCCATATACCCTAATAAAATTTGTCTGCAGATCTTGGAGTCGTTCCAAATTGCCAAGATGAAAATATTGTGGATCATAACGATCTTTCCAAACCAGGGACTCTATCTGAGGAGCTGTGATGTTGGCGTTGGCAACCAGTTCACCGAGATCATCAGTAAAAAAAAAAAAGCGTTCAGACTCAACTTCTGTAGAATCGGGGTCACAACTGTGAGCTTCAACACGTCAGACCTCCTGAGCTCCATTTGCAGGAGAGACTCAGAGTGGATGGAGAGATTGCTCAACCCCAAGGTGCTGCAGATGCTGAGCTTCCGTAAGCATGGACATCTCGGCGAGGAGAGTACATCGCCGAGTTCGCAAGGTCCGCAGAAGCGGAAGAGATTCAAAGAGAGATTGGTGAGTCGGGTGAAAACGCCCAGGCACGGCAAGGCGAGGCCGAGAAACCAAAGATGGAGCTCAACCGTGATGGCTTTCTCGAAGCATGGTAGTTGAACCTCGCCTCTCGTCAAGGCCCTCTCCTCCTCCGCGTCGCTCTTCACACCAGGATACCAGACGTTGTTGCGGTAGACAAGGCCACCGGCGAGGCGGAGCGAGGCGGCGCGAAGCCAGGCCGTCACAGAATCGGCGGTAGCGCGTCGGGTGGTGACCGAGATGCTGCGGAGCTCTGGCGCATCAGGGACGTCGAGCAGCTCGCGGATGCGGTTGCCGTCGGGGCTGAATTCGAAGCGGAGCTTGGTGAGGAGAGGCCAGAGCCTGGGCCAGCGGCGGGCGAGCACGCTGGTCCGCACAGCCTCGGCGGTGGTGTCGAGGCACTCAAGGATGTGGACGAGGGCGTCGTCATGGAGGGCGCTGAGGCGGTCCTCGCCGCCGTCGGGGGGCTCCGCATGCTCGGCGGCGATCTGGCCGCCGCTTTGCTCCATGGAAATGGAAATGGGGAGGGGGTTCTCGCCGGATCCGGAGGGAGTGGCCGTCGCGGGCACGGTGGCGATCTGGACGCCGCTCGGATTTGGGGGAAATGTACGGCAAGGGGATCGCATTTGGTCCCGGATTTGGGGCTGCGCTCACGTTACAAGGAGGCGGCGGTTCGGTGAGGGAGTCATGGCGGCGGCTAGGGTGGTGGTGACGGCCGAGAGGGAGGGTGGTGGGCTGGGCTTTTTCTCTCGGACTGGGCCTCATTGGTTATTTCGGTTTTTATGTTTTTCTTTTTCCGGCAAAGTGCAGCAGCCTGCAGTTCCGAGAGAGAGCAATTTGCTGCCTGAGTAACTGAGAATGGATACAAAAAGAAGCAGGTTACAGAAAGAAGCGAAATAACAAAAGAACTAGCATTATGAAGTCTAAAAAAAAGAGAGAGAAATAGCATTAGGGAAATAGAAGCGGTTAGGGAGAAGTAGAGTCCAATGAGCTAGAATGGAGAATATATGAGAGGGGCAAGAACATTAGTGTAACTGACACGCCTAGGACAGCAAACAACTAGCAGGCATTGGAGCACCAGCACCAAGAAATGAAATGCATACTGCATCCCACATTATCACTTCCCTTTTAACGTAAGTAGTGTGTGATAAGTAAATAATATTTTTATGTCTGAATTGGTAAGGGCATCAAGCATGTTATCAGAACCATCATATCTGTAATCTGTAAATCAACAATCATTGTACGTCATATAGATTTGCCTTTCTGTATAAACCATTGAATCAGTATTTGGATGGGCACGAGCAGAGGGACGCCTCAGAGAAGGAAGTTTGCTATTTCTGCCTTGAAATTATTATGTTGCTGGTTTGATAGAGTGAGGAGCACACGATAAACAACTTTGGCCACATCCACTCCAGCTGTACAGGTTCGCACTCTTCGGCCACAAACCAATACAGGGATACACCAAAAATTTTCAAGCTTTAAAAAGATGATCCATCACACTTCATAGTATAGCACTGCAAACAACTACCGTATAAGATAGCATGAGCAGCCCAGAGGGGGGTTGGATTACAAGTAATAGGTAGTTGTTAGTTCCTTGACAATGTAGACTGTCAGTTTGTTTCAGCTGCCACGCGATTGTATAGTCATGGCACCAAAGAAACTTATGCAACTGGGGCAATGCAAGCCCGGCACAGCAGCTAGGCAGCATCTTCTCTAGATAATGCCATCATACAGCACATATATCTTCCCTCTTCAACAAGCCAGCACATACTAATTAAACATTGTCAAACTTGTAAGGGCAGAATATATAAAAACTTAAGCTCCTACATAAGTTCACAGGCTATGGCAGCATATGCAGCAAGCAGCCTGCGCATGGTAGGCACCACTTTTACATCGATACACATGCATTTCATTGTCAGACCACGGCGCTCCCATAGTACCAGAACAATACAAATGAAACCTACTAAGGGCTACGCCGTAGCGTAACAAAGGACTAGAGCATTCACAACTGAAACCGACTAAGGAATACGACAAAGCATAATACTAGACATGCACAAATGAAACCTAGCAAGGGCTACAGCCGTTGCCTGATATCTTGCAACAAAAGGTAGACCAACCAACTAGTGCTTGAGTCGTAACAAGGCGCCCTTTGGTCTTCTGGGGCGATCAAGTGCACCGACCAGTTACTTCTTGTCACTCATGTCAAACTGTACGCATGTTTCTGGCCTACAGAAGCCTGATAACGCTTCGCGAAACTCTTCGATCTTGCCTTCCATCACCTTGCTGTCCAACGTTATCCTCAGGCTCTTCAGTATGGTTGCCCAACTGAGAAGTCGCTGCACAAAAGCAACCTCGTGCTCAGCTCCTTGTAGTCCGATAATGTGTACATCTTCAAGGTGATCCAGCACAAGTTCATCAGTCCTCCAGTTTTTTGGTTGATCACAAATACAGTCTGATGGGCATGCAAATTCTTCCTACGAATGAAGAGAAAATCATTATTTATCTTGCACTGTCAAATAGAATTAAAAATACAGAAAGATTAAACTGAAAGTAAACATAAATCAGCAATAAAGTTTTCATGACAGAATGGTAGAAGTTCTAGTTTATTCAAAGCTAAATGGTTACAGCAGTATGGTTTTGTGCAGGGGAATAGCAAAGCAGAAGCCATATTTATTACATGGCAAGTTCTAAGGTGTTGTGCAATAAATAGCCCACAAACCAATTGATCATAGGCTTATTTATGGAAACAAGATCTTTGCATCATATGGACCAGCATGCAAAGTGCCCACTGCCCAACATTTAGCCTAAAATTCCTGGAACACTTCTCATCTAAACAGAGGTTTACATTCACAGCTTAACCATTCTAGGCTAAACTATATCATGTTCAGATGCATGCCCACAAATTTATGGTATTATATTCTATACATCCTAACTGTGCCACCTAGATTGAACCTGCTATCAGTCAACACTCCGTTGCCATATTCATAGGTCAAACAGACAGAAAGCCTTAAAAGGATAACACTATATACCAAGAAAAAGTGTGCAATTTTATCCTCAATGTAGATTGTAGAACAATGAGCTGTTATTAGGAGGAGCATAGATGATTATTATTATTACATCACTTGGAACAAAGTATCAGTGTCAAACTAACTGCTAGAATGATGGAACTCACGTCAAAGATCAAGCCAAATTGCAGAAAGCTATGCTAGTTTTTGTCACTTCCTAGTTACTTGATTAATCAGATGAAGCTTTACACCTTTACCTCCCATAAGCTGAAGCTGTTCTTATTAGAGAACACAAGTAAAAATCTTCTGAGACTGATACACATCCCAAGTAGATGGAATAAGCAGGCGCCAAAAGCATGTCCTTCATTGCATAAATCTAATTTCAGGAACATAATTTGAGGAAGTGTTATGTCTTCCAACATGTAGTGGAAGCCATACATGTCCTGTGGATACATAAGATGTTTCCAAAAAAAAAAAAGATCATATGAAACATTCCATTTTCATAAGAGTTGGTTATCACACGCAAAAAGGTCATCATAAGCTCACAGGTCTGCTGTATATTGCTTAAACCAAAACATGATCAAATATGCTAAAGATCTCTTCACATGCTTAATTTAGTTGTGATTTGACTTCATAGCTGCAACACATGAGAATAAGAATACATATTGTGCAAGTGCAAATTATAAATATTCATGTCACAACAAGTGCATACATTTCTCTCATGCATCACAATTTCAAATGTTCTGAAATGTCAGCATTATTGGAATGCTATTTTCATGCCCCACATGATGCAAAATGGTATAATTCCCAAAATCTGCCCTCACTACTTGATTAGAGTGGTTGTTTTGGTGTTAAAGGTAAACCCAACCAAAGCAACATCCCTTAACTAGAACACTTGTTTCAATATTGAACTCTTGGATAATTCCTACTCCAAGTTTGACCTCTTGAAAAAGTACTCCGCAACAAAAGGATGTACACTCACCTTGCCATAGATGAGCTCCAGATGAAGACTGTAAAGGACTTGAAATTGCTGCAAGAGCCTCAGACAAGGGTCATTCTCTCCTATACAGAACTCATTTCCATATACCCTAATACAACGTGTCTGCAGCTCTTGGAGTTGTCCCAAATTGCCAAGATGAATATATTTTGGATCATGCCAAGATGAATATATTTTGGATCATACAGATCCATCCACGCCAGGGACACTATCTGAGGCGCTGTGATATTGACAACCAGTTTACTCAGACCCCCAGATTTAAAAATGCCATCGACACTTAACTTCTGGAGAATCGGGGTCACAATTGTGAGCCGCCGCGCAGAAAAGCCACTGAGCACCATTTGCAGGAGAGACTCAGAGTGGATGGAGAGATTACGCAACCCCAAGGCGCACAAGATTCTGAGCTTCTGTAAGCATGGGCATCGAGGCGAGGAGACTACATCGCCGAGTTTGCAATTGCCGCGGAAGTCGACCAACGTCAGAGAGAGATCGGTGAGCTGGGTGAAGACGCCCACAGACAGTAAGACGAGGCCACCCAACCCGCGGAGCTCAATCGTGGTGGCGTTCTCAAAGCAGGGTAGTCGAATGTTGCCTCCCCGCCTGGCCGTCAGAGCCAGGTCGTTGTAGACAAGGCCACCGGCCAGGCGGCGCGCGGCGGCGGTAAGCCAGACTGTCGCAGAATCGGCGGCGGCGCCTACTGTGGTGACCGAGATGTAGCGGAACTCCGGCGAATCAGGGACATCGAGCAGCTCGCGGATGCGGTTGCCGTCGGGTGGAATTTGAAGCGGAGCTTTGAGAGGAGCGGCCGGAGCCTGGGCCAGCGCCGCGCGAGCACGCTGGTCCGCACAGCCTCGGCGGTGGTGTCGAGGCACTCAAGGATCAGCACGAGGACTTCGTCGAGGAGCGCGCTGAGGAGGTCCTCGCCGCCGTCGGGCTGCTTGGCATGCTTGGTGGCGATCCGGCCGCCACTTTGCTCCATGGAAACAGGGAGGGATTTCGATTTGGCCTTAGGTTTCTCGCCGGAGTTCAGGGGAACGGATCTGGGACAAATGTACGGGCAAGGTGAAATTCTGGTGGCAGCCGCCGGCCGGGAGTGGACTGAAGTTGATTAGGGTTTGGAGAGGTTGGGCCTATTGGGCCTCATTGGATATTTCTTTTCGATTACTGGGCCTCATTGGATATTTCTGTTATTACGTTTTTCTTTTACAACAAACGTGATTGCATTTCAACGGCAACTAGCTATGTGCATGCATACTCCTACAAAGTTGCAGGTTAGAGAAAGGAGCAGTGTTTCCGTTTACAGGGCACTGATGTACATGAGCTGGATTTGTACAGCTAATGTTAACTGCAGAGAAGCTGTCCGAGCTCAAGAACTAGCATTAGGAACTCTTGAAAAAAAAAAGCATAAAATATATGCGGTTAAGGAGAAGCAGAGTCCAATGAGGAGAATATAACCGGGACAAGACATTATAGTATAAGAATTAGAATCCATTGAGCACCCAGAAATGAAATGCATACTGCTTCCCATTACTTTATATTGCTTCCCTGTTAACATAAATATGTGATAAGTAAATGATATGTTTATGTCTGAATTGGTAGGGGCATCAAGCATGTTATCAGAACCAGCATTCTAATATCTGTATATACATTCTGGAACATGGAATCAACAATCACTGTCATATAGATTTGCCTTTCTGTTGATTCGTGTGCCCCCTGCTAGACCATGGGATGGGCTACGAGCAGAGGGGACGCCCCAAAGAAGGGCATTTGCTATTTCTGCCTTGAAATTATTATATTGCTGGCTTGGAAGAGAGGTGAGCACACCATAAATAATTTTGGCAACATTCCAGCAGTACATGTTCTCACTCTTCGGCCATAAACCAGTACAGGGATACAGCTAAACATTTCAAGCTTAAAAGAGATGATCCATCATGCTTCATATATATAACCAAAAAAAAAAAGCATTGCAAACAACTACCCAATAAGATAGCATCGGCTGCCCAGAGGGGGGGGGGGTGTTGGATTACAAGGAATAAGTAGTTGTTAGTTCCTTGACAATGTAGACTTTCAGTTTGTTTCAGCAGCCACGCAATTGTATAGTCATGGCACCAAAGAAACTTCATCTTAGATCCTCAAAACTGATCCTGGATTTCTAATTCTTCGAGTTCATTCAACTTGTTCCTTGGATTTCCATTTTGTGTCTCCTAACAAGTACAACCTCATGAGCATGCAACCCGTGCCTGAAATAACAAGGACCAAATCTTAGTCAAGTTAACTGATATTATTCCATCAGATAAGAAGAGTGTTAGCACTGAGATTATCAGATTGCCTAGACACTTGAAGATAATGTCACCAAAAGCTAACAGTAGATTGCAGAATTGTGATTGTTCGTGCTAAAATGATTTCATCTTTACATCAATAAAATTACTAAATCTTTTGGAATCATCCTATCAGTAACTTATTCAAGATGTTAGCCTGAAATCAGGGCTTGGGTTACAATTGGAAGCTATACAAACAAGGCTTGGGTTACCATTGGAAGCTATCAAAAAAGGGCTTCCATTATCTCCTAACTCAGCAATATTTACTTATATATATATACCCTAACATGCAACATTTTTTCTGTCTTTCAAGAATAATGAAAACAATTAAAAAACACATATAATTACAACCCAAGTAATATACACTTCAGTCAATAAAATGGTGCAAAATTGTTGTGATTACGGATACACAGAAGGCATATGTATATTTACCACAGTAAACATCAGACAAGTATCTCAGTACGTATGTATAAATGAAATACCCAGGACAACTAGTAGACCAGGAGTTGGTGTGCCAAGATATGCAAATGTATATTTTGTTCCATTATAACTTCCATGTTGACTCAAGTCTCAGATACAAAAAGCATAGAATTACCTCCAAGTAATGGCAGAGGATTATTGTAGTCGTTGGAAGATTCAGCCTTGTCATGGAAAGGGGTCAGCTGTTGACAAATCATGTACTTGCTCAGGGCGAAAAAAGGAATTAGACAGGCAGAGACCATTATAAGTAGACGCAAAATCAAGCTGCATATCCCTTGAAGCCTTATTTTTAATCTGAAGTAGTCTATGCTGTTTCTCAATCCATGCATTGCTGGGATTTCCAACAGCTAATTTAAGCTTCATGGACTCTAGCATTCTTGCATTCAAAACAAAGAACTTGGCAAAGTTAACATGTGATGTGTTGCCTCGATAGCCTGCCAACACAATTTTCTTCAGATGAATATCAAGAGTGGCAATAAGATTCTTGTACTTATAACACCACACATTTTTCTCCCCTGCCATTTCAGTCTGAAAACGGCAAGGAAAATTAAACAGAGAATAGTTACAACCTAGCATTAGACCATGTATATAATGCAATAGTTAAAT
>DXKC01024154.1:0-32457 GCA_031170775.1 Cymbopogon citratus
GGAAAACAATAATGTGCACACAAAACAGAGAGAAGAGTTCATCACATTATTTTTTTCCCAAACACAATTAAGTTGCATAAACAGAAGTGTCGTACAACTAAAGTTGCACGGGTTTCTTACCCAAAACACGACAAAAGGAGAAAGAAATAACGTACCAGGATCAAATAGCAGGAGATGGCCATGTGCCAGCTGCCTGACGTCCTCCCACAGGCCATGGTGCCAAAATTGAACAAATCATTTTATCAACAGATTCCAAACTGCTATGGTGCCAACACTGATATGTGATGAAAAGAGCACCGCATAGAAATATTTATCACTGGCAAGTACATGCAAAGGCTGATATAAGGGAGCAAGTAAATTTCAAAAATCGAACTGATCAATCGATAAATCTCAATTCTCATAGTATCTACAACCATCCAGTTACTCAAATTGCGCACCGAAAAAGTGCCCCAACAAATACCATGTGGACATTAGCCACCAACACAGAGGAGTTTATTTTTTAAGCTTGATTCTAACTGCTGTGCTAGGTTATGCAAAACAAGTATACTGACTGCTATGATAGGTTCTAATAACTTCTCAGTAGCTGCATGTTGTGCACACTGCGTTTAGAAATTTGAGCGCCAGTTCCATCTTCCTGCACAAATAAACATGTTATGAATGTCGACTACAAATGAGAAGATTTTAGAAATAAGGTTAATCTAAACAGGATTCAAAAAATATTCCAGCATCATTAAGTAGCACTAAAATATGATGAGGAGACATATTAGAGTGTGGATTTATGAATTCGTAAAGCACACACATTGAGATCCTAAGATCATTAGCCAGTACTGCAAGGCTGTTTGGGGTCGGTCCACGTACACCTGCAAAAACTCCAGCAGCGTGCCGCCCAACGCATCAGGTTCTGAACGCACACAGCCGGATCACATCGTACAGGGTTTGAGCCAAGGGGCAGGAAAGCAAACGGGGAAAGGAGGATTTGATACAGGGGTTAGCTAGGGCTTTAGGATCTGCTCTTCCTGCGGTAGAGCCTATGGTAGCGTGGTACCTGACATCGACGCCGGTGGTGACGTTGCGGCGGATCCAGTTGCACGCACGAAGGGGATCGCAGGCGAGGGAGGCGATCTGGTCGTTGGGCACAACGAACGTGGCCTGGACGGAATCGAAGACCTTCACAGCGGCCTCCAGATGCTAGAGGCGGTGCGCCCTACAACGGCCTCGCCCGGCGGCGACGGCGGCGCTGCGTGCGGAGGGGAAGTGGAAGGGCGACGGGAAGAGAGGCATTTTTTTCGAGAAATACGCATTTTGGGAGATCGAACCGTGGGCGGATCGGACTGGTAGAGCGCGTGGGGCGTGGGATTGCTTTTAATCTCAGTCATCGTCTCCGCAGCAGGGTGCTGTGAGTCGTTGACGTTGAAGGAAAAAATTGGTCCGGAGAAGATTTATTTTATAATATAGATAATAATCTTAAGATATAATCGACAGTACCATTTTATTCAAATTAAGGAAGAAAACTTAATTATAAATATAATAATCTTAAGATGTAATCGGCATTATAGCATCTCCTGATCAACAACCAATGTTTATTTACTTGTTTGACGTGAAAGGGAAAAATTTGGGGGGATTCTATTGATAATTGATAATGATAATTTTATGCTACCAACTAAAATCTATAATAAATGGAGAAAGCTATGACATCTCAAGCAATCCTAGGCACTTTACTCTAGGACAAGCAAAGGACTATGAGGGATCTTGTTAGCGGTCCTTAACTCAGATTTATAATGCCAACATTCTTATCAATTGCATCTAAAAGACATGCCGAAACAAGAGATAGGAGCTTTGAACTAACGAACTCCATAAATTTTGGTGAATTGTGTATTTATATGTACTGGAATGGAATTTACCATAAAGAAGGGAGAGTCTAGAAGAAATACAATTTATCACAAGGCGTATTCAAGGCATGAGATCACCAACATAATCTCACCTTCCATAAATCCACCATATGGGCCAACCGAGTTCAATTCTAGTTTTTGGACTGCAGAGTGGGTCCGGGTAAATTGGTCATATCGGGCACATTCAGACTTCGTTTTGTGTGATCCACCCGACCACACGAAGCTAACAAAAAAGGTCTATAGGCCCACAAATGACGGGCTCATTTGGGCTTAGCCATGGGGCGACCGACCCCCTAACTCCGCCTCTCACACTGTCCTTTCATTTGTCGGTTTTGGTGCCTTGCTTGTGATGTTTCCAATTTTTACCGCCTTAGATATGATGGATTGGAGGTCGTTTGAGATAACTATGGAAGGGGAAATCAAGACTTCTTGATGGCTACTCTACCTCCTCCTATATAAGAAGAGGCAAAAGGCTCTCACTGATGCATTCAATATAATTCAATGATTGTGTTCAACATATACATGTAAGAGGAGAGGTAGAGCTACCTCATTGTAAATATTAAAATAGGAAGTGTGAGAGAGAGTTGAAGGTAGAATTCAGAGAGCTGATGGCTCCTTCTAAGCTTGTACCTCTACTAATCAGATACTACTTGGATTATAAGGTTTGTGTTTATCTTTGATGTTGAGTTCTATTTTAAGTTAATTTTATTGTTCATTACTCTAGTAGATGGCTCACCTTAATTAATACTAGAGAAGTAGTCAATAACGTAGCTGTGGTGTCTCGGTTATAGGCTTCCTTTGCTTGCCTTATTCTCTACGGTTGAGGTGGTAGGCGGAAGGATAGTGACAGCCCATGTTCAGGTTTAGTTTAGAGTCAAAGGCCGACAACGCTTGGCAGACCAGGTGTTATCCGGTGCCCGAAGCAAGTTTGTAGTGATTAAAGTTATCTTCAATTAGAATCTCTATCCTTTGGAAAACCTCACTATGTAAGCTATTTTACCTCTCGTTATCTAGGGAGAACTAGTGTTTCGAGGCTAGTTCACATACTATTCCTTAAGGAAATACGATACCCTGAATACCACCAGGTGAAGTGCTACATCGGTAATTCCGTACGCTAAGTGCCACCCTGGCAGACACGCGTCAAAGCTATTTTTTTAAAAAAGAAAAAATTCACTGAGTACCACCTTGGTCGTCTCTGCAAAGTTGATTTTTAGAACAAAATAAAAATAAATAACATTTTTAAACAAACAAATAAAAAAAACCAAAGCATCTCCGAAGAAGATTCATAAAGTTGATTTCGCTTAAAAAAAATCATAAAGTTGAGAAGGATCTGATAAGGCTTGAATCATCGTATGTGACAAATTGCGCGAAACCTTCTTAATTTTTTTTACCACAGCCTCCTCATATGATAATCATGACATCTTGACAAATTTCATGATTTTCAGACTTCGTTTGCTTTTTATAGAATTTAAAAACAACTCGACCACAAGTTCATAGTCATGTTTTGTGAACAACATGTTCAAAATTGGTGGTTTGGTCGGATACGGCCTCACATTAGACTTAGTAACATGAATTCATTTTTTCCATTTATTCAAATGACTTGCAATTAAAATTTGAATTATCCAAAAAAAATTCAATTAAATGTACACTAAATTTACCAAATGTAGTAAACACTTTAAGAAATATGCTAAATTTGAATATGCAGTTCTAAGTATGGTAGGAACACAATAGAAAGTTTGGGGGCAAGAAGAAAAAAAATGGTTTGCCATGTGTCAAGAAATGTAACTCGACAAATAGAAAAGGTCGAGGTTTGGTTGTCAAACTTTGCCAAGTGTCAGCCACTTTTGGCAAATTGTACTTTGCCGAGTGCATTTCTTTACCAAGTGCAGCAAAGCCTTTTACACTCAGCATAGTGTGAAGAAACCTTCAGAACCTTAGAAGATTCTCCAGGAATGAATAGGAGGTCTGGAAAATGCAAAGAGCCAAAGAGGCGCCGTGAGGATACGTTCACATGTGATATAAGGATGAAGCTTACGGAAGTCGATCACAAGCAGACTACTACAGGAGCTAACGGATGTGATATGGTCGCCCTCAAGGATATGTCAATTCTAGCTTATATTCTTGTAAACCAAAAGGACCAAAATGCTCCAACCTAAATGGGAATATGCTTGGAATTTGGGGCAAGTAGGAGGGCATTGTGTTCCATGTGTGGCAATTTTAGCACTATAATTAGTGCTCCACGTGAATGAGGTCACTAGGACATCATTGTTTACAAAGATTCTCCTCTCAATTTCACATTTGCTCCTCTCACTAGTGTACTAGTCTAGCAACCAACGTCCAGTTAAGTCGAGGACAACATCACCAAGCGAGAACATTGAATTTCTTATATGCCCTCTCAAAAACTCTAGATTCCTCTAAGTATATATCGAGCTATGATCTTTCGACATGAGACCTTCAGTTTTCAGATGCAAATTATGTTTGTCTTTTTCCTTGACAACTTAAAATAGACCCACTTGTAGCCTTACTTAAATTATGATCATTAAATGTAATAAACATGGGTAAATTATAGCTCATTATGACCTTGTTATACTCATAATAGTTATATAAGTATTATCTAAACTCTCTCATTGTAGCTTTATATAAGTATTATCTAAACTCTCTCATTGTAGCTTTGACATAAACAAAAAAAGATAACACGAGAATAAATCAGAACAAGACACAAATATTTTTTTCTAAGGAATTCTTGTTCATCTGTGATGTATTACCAATATTTCTATTTGATATCTGCCTAAAAAATATTTGGATTTTTTTCTGATGACTCTGACATATGTGTTTCTGAATTCTTTTATTTTTTAGATTGTGGTGTAACATCTATATTTTGTTAGTTTGTGAATGTTTCTTTTTGTTTTCCAACTATGTGTTCAAGTATCTATCTCATCCAGCGATATCATCTCTTTCTGTCAATATAGTCAATTTAGTTAAAGAGATTCCTTTGCCAAAATTTTAGAAACTTTAGAGTTGCGCATTGTCTGTTTTTTCTTTGTAGTATGGAGTGCAACTGTTTAAGAGTTTTAGTGTTCTACAATGCTACTATGGTTATGTGCTTTGTTCATCTATTAAATAGACGAAGAGTATTGTATTTTATTTTTTACAGTATCTTATTACTATATTTACATTAATCCTTTATTGTAAATTTATTGAAAGTTAGGGATAATAGTACCTTATGGTGAGAAAAAATTTGTTACTTTTTGTTGTCAATGATGTGCATTAATACTAGCCGTCTCTGCTTTCTGAATTTGTTTCAATAAATCCTTCAAATAAGATCTCACATGGATATATTTAGATAAAATTTATACAAATATGTGGACCCCACTGTTGGTAGTTAATATAGAGTATGAGATATAGAGAATGATGAGTGTGCGGATGAAATATGTATAGAGAAAAGAATCTTGATGACTAGGATGGATAGATGATGAATTTAGAGAACGATAACTGCGGATAGCCTTATCTTTTGATGGCTGACCCACTATATGGGAATGGAATTTGTAGTAGGATGTTGGATATATCTATAGCTATTGGCAGCAAGAGTTACTAGGGCTGGGCTTTGCTGCACAGGATAACATTTTTCGATAGTAAATCTGTTATGTTTCATTACTTCAGTGTTAATGCTGTTAGTTTTTGATCTACTAGTGGGAATTCAGTATTATGTATTATGGTTGATTTTAATGCTTAGCAGTGCAAGTGTTTATATTCTCTTTATATAGTATTTACAGTCTTGTATTACTATATTTATAGTGATTTGGTCATTATAGTCTTCGATTGATGTGAATATTTGTATCTGTTAATGTATTTTTATTTTTTTCTAATATTTGTGCGCTATTTCTACTTAATTATTTGTACAATTGTTTGTTGATTATTATTTGATCATTAGAATTTATTGTCTTTTGTTTGGGCCATTATATTTTTATCTAAGGGTCGGGAAATCTGGTTGCTGGATTGCTTGAAAATAAACAACCAGATTTTGCTCTCTCCTAAATCCGGTTGTTTTTGTTGTCTGAAACAACTGGTTGTTTGGAGAGTTCAGAACAACATTTGTTGGGTAGACAGGTCCTTTTTATTGTCGTCAAGCTTTGAATCGATAATGATTAACTTTGTTGGTCCCTTGTTTCTCAAATCCTATTTAATACTAAAATGAATATAAGATGTTATATCAAAAAAGAAATATCATACGCATCCATATAAGATACAGTTACAAAATTCAAATGACATTTACAACATCTAAGAATAGTAATATAAGATGTTATATATACATTAGCAAAGGTGTTTGAATAGGTAACATGAGCCAATATGTTAAGGAAGGAAGACTACCTTTTCATCTATTGGTGCATCGAGACCCATCAAACAATACATATTTTCCTTTATTTAAAATCCTATTTCTTAGGGTTTCTATTGCATTACTTGCCTTTTTTTTACACAAGATTTCATTACTTGCCTTTGTTTTTCTTGTCGTCGCTAAAAACCTTCTTCATCTTTAGACCTTTAAGACTCCAATCAATATATGGTCCCATTCTGGTGAATTGACACCCTCGGAAGGAGTGACACTGACTTCATCTGTTTTACGCTTTCTTCCTAAACTAAAAATAGGAAAAACAACGTAAACTGTGAAAATTAATATCTATTAAATAGACCAATAAAATTAAAAAGGCAAAAGATAGCTAATGCAATCAATCTAAAGTTGAGCTTCATCCACATATGCTGGCGCAAACCCAAAATCCCAAACTGAATGTGTCACCAAAGCTACTTAGGCCCTGTTTGGTTCCCACCAACTTATAACTAGTGACTAATAATTTAGTAACTTATTTGCCAAACAGAAGGACTAAAATAGGACTAAAACACATAAGTTTTACTAGTCCATCAAAAGATACTAAAAGAGGACTAAAACTTTTTAGTCCACTTTAGTTTTAGTCATGGGAACCAAACAGGCCCTTAACATCATACAACACTAATGGGGAAGGAAGGAGCAGTGACAGAATTTGGGTTGTATGCACATCAGTCGTTCATGGAAGGAAGCCATGATTGGTGGACGGAGGAAGAAGAGTTGTAGGGCGGTTGAATTATCTGCGGATAGCCACTGCATTTTGTATTGGCACCCGAGAAAGGGGAGACATTCAAGGACACCCAGACCACTTTTTGAATCGTCACGATCGCCACAAGCTGCCGCCATCACCACTTACTGACTTTGCCTTCGGACAACGACAACACCAGATTCGACGGCTAGTTGTGCGGTAGAAATGGGAAAAAGGCGCGGCTATGCCGTCACAGCTAGCCGTACTTGATTTAGCAACTATTAGGCCATAACAGTTTAGCAGATACTCTCTCCGTACTCATAAAACTTGACGTTTAGGACAGCGACACGGTCTCCAAAGTACAACTTTGACTTCTTATTTCTATAAAAATATTTATCAAAAACTGAAATATTTATACTTTTATGAAAGTATTTGTCAAGACAAATCTATTCATTTGGTTTTTATATTTCTAAACTCAAAAACTTCAAAGTTATTCATGATTTATATTTTCAATGTTTGACCCAAACCTTTTCTAAATTGTCAAGTTTTATGAGTACGGAGGGAGTAGGTCGCACGGCATGGGACAACTAGGCCATGAGGGTTTCAGGGAAATTAAAATGCTGACATGGCACTATATTTTTTGACCGGAATGGTGATGGCACTATATTTAAGAAGTGAGAGATGAGAATGAAACTGTTTTGCATTATTTCTAAAAATATGGATACATTGGAAAGTAGAACATAAAGCTCCACACCTATGATTCAAGTAGAACATAAAGCTCCACACCTATGATTTCGAAGACTCTGAACATACGCCTGATTGGTCCTAAAATTTATAACAAAAGCATACTTTTACTTCATTATTGTAAATCTTCAAATATACATTGTTCTTACCATAATTAGAACATATCAAATCTTGATATAAAAACAATTAACAATTTATTAATTGCAGATGTGGCTGTCAATTAATTTCCATTACTACTTTGTGTAATGTGTAAATTTGGAGGCCCTGAATAGTTAGGGCTTGTACAATGCAAGATGCTTATGAGCCGATACATATTATTTATTTGTCAGCGTGGAGTTTTGCATGCATGCATGCAGCAAGGGGGCGCGGCACCGAGATGGGCTCTTCGTGGGCAGATGCATGTAACTACCGGTAGTTGAGTACATGCAAGCGTTTGACTCCGTTGTAGATTAAGCTCCCGTAGAGATGCATGCTGACCAAAAATTCTCTCTCACCCTCTAAGCGTCTCCATAGGAGCCCGTCCATTGTACATGGCCTTATACACTTTGCACTTGCTAATATATGGGCTTGGAAACTTGCATTGTGACTGGTCTTAGGCCTGGCTTGTCCCGGAGGTGTTGTGAGGTTGCGACCGGTTGCCATTTAAACTTTGCCATTACTGTACTCCCATGGGTCTACGAATGCGCTAGGCTTGTTCACCAGTTTCCGACGGGACACACGGCCGGACACATGCCCATCAGGGGAAAGCAAAAGAATTCTCTCCTGTGAACTGATCATAGATTAGCTGGTTGGGTTTCTTATAGTGGAACCTACTCAACAGGATTCAAATCCTGGTGCTCGCAACCTTTTTATTTTCTCGGGATTTACCGGTGCTATGCATTAAGTGGTAGGCGATGTCCCCGTGGACAGCGAGGCGCCTGTGGTTACTTCGTGAACTTCAAGATCAGCTGGCCTAGTCTTTCGGAGGTGCTCATAGGGATAGAGTTTGCGTACATGTGTTTGTAGAGATAAGTATGCGTGTGTATTGGAGTCTGCGTTGTACTGTGTAATTAAAAAAAGATTCTGTCCCAAATTCTAACCCGATCTTCCCAAAGTGCTTCAGGCATTGCTCATTTCTTTCAACAATCTTCAGGGCACTATACCTAAAGAAATCTTTGCTATTCCAACAATAGTGAAAATTAGCTTATCCTTTAAGGCCAGACAGATGAGTGATATGAAGGAGAAGGGTCTCAAAGATTCAAGGACCGATGAGTGACACCGTGTCCCCCCCTGCGGCGCTGCTGCTGCCGCCACCGCCGGCCTCGGCATGGCCGCCACTGACAGCCCATGTTGTCCTACGACTGGTGGCGGGGTGTTGCTCTATCACCGCTTTTTTAAGGCCTTCCTTGAGCCCCGACCACTGGAGGACCATGCCGGCGACACTCCGGCTGGGGTGAAGTGGTCATACCATCTGCCCGTGGCCAAGGTGCTGCCTCTGAGGTGTGTTCTTTCTCCAGCTTCTTACCCTCTCTTCTCCTTCCTATGGAATTCCCAGGCCTCTTCTTCAGCCCTGGTCTTGCCACACAATACCTCATCCTGAGGAGGCTTGGCTCAATTGTCACCCACCCGGTCCAGGATCAGACCTCCTTTGTTCTTGTTGCTGTTTTTGGGCGGTGTAAATTCTGACTCTCAGAGTCTTCAGTGCCTATCCTTCTCCAAGCCGCCATTGGGGGTTCTGCTTAGCACTTCTTTGTTTCTAGGCTTGGGGAGCGTACTTTTAAATTTGTTGTTTCTTCTAGAAAGGTTGGCATTTTCATCGCTAATCTTAAGTCGTTCGTTTGTGATTCGTTCAAAGTCTTCTTCTTCCTCTAGGGAAATGGGGCCCCTAACTGACGTGTCGAGTTTCAGCAGTTCTTGCTTGAAGAAGAAAACTCTTGGTCATCTCCTCACCCTAAATGCACTGGTTGATCTTTCGCTGATGTGGTTCGGTCGGATTGCTCCAGCATCCTCACAAGTGCCAACGCCATTCCCCTCAATGGTTCAAGCTCCTCCCACCTTGAACCTCCCATGGAGATGGACGGCATGGAAAAGCTGGTTCTCTCAGGTGCAAACGCTGTGCCATTGGGAGGAACAACCTCAACTGTTGGGCCGCTGTCCGAAGCAAACGCTGTCCCCTTGGGTAGTGCTCCCAAGAATCATCCTGTCCCCCACAAGAATGCTGCGCCGCCTCACCCTTCCTTCAATTCTAGCTCTCAGCTCATGCTTTGCTCTAGATGCCTATCAAACTCTCACTAGAGGGTCAACTGCAATGGACCTATACGCTGTCGTGCATGCCATATTGCCGGGCACATTGCTGCACACTGCTTCAAATTCAAATCCTTACCACGACAATAGTACCTCCCCAAAGCCAATAGAAATGTGCCCCCGGCTCAAAACCAGGTGCAACTCACCCAAAACCAGGGCTGGTCTAACCTCGAACCACCCAGCCAGTGCATTTAAGCCCGATTGCATTTAGTCTATTTGGGAAACCAGTCACCTTGTCTCGGCCCAGTTCCCCGCCGCCCGCTTCCTCCGCTCAACGACCCGTTTCGGGGCTTTGGGCCACCTTAAATGTCGATGGCACCACCTCTCACCTACTCAACCCCTTGTTCTAGAATCTTTTCCCCTCTTTCTCTCCATCTTCCCCTATGCTCCAATGCCACTCCCGTGTAGCTTCTGAGCTTGGAGAAGAAAACCCCACTTATCCTCCAATCCCGAACCTCAACATCCCTCAGTGTTCTGGAATTGAAGATTCATGGTGAACTTGGAGTATGATGATATCTGCAATTGGAGTTGTTCATTCTGGTGCACTTGGAGTATGATGATATCTGCAATTGAAGATTCATGGTGAAGACAGTCGCTCCGTTCCGGCCTCCTGCAAGAAACGAGAACCTGGCAATCGTCACCTTTAATCCGTTGCCTGGTAATGCACTTCACTTTCTTGCTGTCAGAGGTGTGATTAGAGATTTTCTTGAGCTAGAAATGAGGATTCCCTATGAGCACATTCACCGCATATCTGTTAGGCTCTGGTCAGGGTTAGACACTCTTATCATAGAGAAATGATGGTAGAAGATGGTCCGTTTGTGTTTTATGATGTCCTGATTCGCTTCACTAGACATGACCAGGGTAGAAATTAGCACAGTGCTGAGTTTAATCTTGAGTGCTGGTTGATGCTCCTTGATTCCCTGTACGATTATCTATCAGAAGGCCATATCTATCAGGCCTTGGGGGAGTTTGCTTGAATCCTTCAGATTCAGTATGAAGAGAGGGAGTAGTGTAGGGTCATCTTGAGGGCTAGAGTTAGAGATGTGCAAAAAGTTCCTCAATTCATTATTTTTGAAGAACCAGATACAGTTGGGGGGAGAATGTTGGTCAGTCCAATGCGAGGTCCTTAGGCACAAACCTCCTAGTTTCTTCCTACCTCAGCAAGACCAAGTCCCAGAGAACAATGTGATTGAGCATGCTATGCCTTTTGACTTCTTTGGTCTAGGACAGCCAATTGAGGAGCAGCAAAATGATAATGACTAGGGCAATCAACAAAATAAGAATGAGAATGAGAATGTTTAGAATGATCAGCAGCAACAGAATCTGGAGGGAGGACAACAAAATTTGATTCAGAACCAGCAGGTAAATCCTTGGGATCCCTGGCCTGCTTGGCCTGATGAACTTCCTGCCCTGCACCGGGTTCAGTAGGCCCAGCAGTAGGCCCAACACCATGTCTAGCAGGCTCCATTCTTGGCCCACCAGGCCCAAGTACAGCAAGCAAATGCAGTAGCCCAGCAGGAAAATGCAGCAACTTTTGGCTTTGATCTCAACCAGGACCCCCTAGAAGTCATCATTGACCCCATCATTCCTCTACAGGACTTGGAATTTATAGAGCTCAATGACTTTATTGAAGTAGTGGAACAAAACATCATGCAACCTCAACAGCACCATCTACAGCAGGCTAACCCAGTCCAGAATGAAGCTAAAAATCCAAACTTTGTGAATGGCTTTGCTATGCCACAGCTTGTTGATGTCTTAGGAGAAGAGGTAGGAGAGGACCAACTCATAGACATGAATGACATGAATGACAATGCTGGCATTTTGGACAATTTAGTGCAAGGAATCCAGAACTAGGATCCTAACATAGGGCCTGCAGCCTTTGACATGAATCAAGCCGTTGTGAACCATATTGAGCCTCTTGAGATTCAACCAGAAGAGGATCCAGAAGAAGATGACTTTGATCTAGACTTGCTTGAGGTACCAAGTGAAAATAAGGTGCCTGAATAGATCCATGAGGGGGTAACAAAGTTCCACCATCAACTAAAGAAACATGAAAAAGGCAAGCAAGAAAAGCAAGAAGGCTATGGATAGCATGGAGGAGGAAGCTGGGAAACCTTGAGACCCTAGTCCTCTTAGATGTCATATCTCTTGCTAGTTAAAACCATGTTAATGTTATCTGGAAACATGTCAGATTTATTTTGCTGTAATCTTTTTGGGAATTCTTTAGTTGATGGTGGAACTTTGTTACCAGGAAGGTAGATGTTTGGACTGTAACTGTCAGATGGACAACTTACCCAGTGCTTTTGGTAGTTGCTTTCCATCTATTTGATAGAACCCCTTTCTTTTACAAATTTAATGAATCAGTCTCATGTTAGAAATTGAAAGGTCCTGACCTAGAATGTTCAAGGTCTTAACTCCTCATGGAAATGAAATGCCATAAAGAACAAAATCATAGATGCTCTTTGTGACATTGTCTGTTTACAAGAAACAAAAAAGACTCTTTCGATACTCCCCTTATGATAAAAATTTGACCCTCGGTCCTTGATTGTTATGACTATTTGCCATCAGCTGGTGCTTCAGGAGGTATTCTTATTGCCTGGAATGGACAACTCTTTTCTACTATAGGATTTTTTAGAATAACTTTGCAATTACAATGGAGTTCTGCTCAAGGCACAATAATAGCAAATGGGTGTTAACTTGTATCTATGCTCCCTGCACCCCTGAAGGCAAAGGCCAATTTCTTGATTGGTTCCATGATATTCAAATGGATGCTGAAACAGAATGGCTTGTGCTGGGGGACTTTAATCTCATTAGAAAAACAGAAGACAGAAATAGACCTGGAGGAGACATTGGGGACATGTTCAGATTTAATGCTGCAATCAGTCACTTGGGAATTAATGAAATTCATCTATAGGGCAGGAAATTTACATGGTCAAATATGCAACCAACTCCATTACTTCAGAAGCTTGATTGGATCTTCACTTCTAGTAGTTGGGCCATCACTTACCCCTCCACTTCTACTACTGCACTGGATATGGCTCCCTCTGATCATTGTCCTTTTATTGTGCACATCTCAACTGCTATCCCAAAAACCAGCATTTTCAGGTTTGCAAAATCATTGGCTCAGGCATAGTGATTACTTAAATGTTTTGAGCCAAAGTTGGGGAGTCCAACAAAACCAGAATGATAATGCAAAGTTATTGACTAGCAAGCTCAAAAATTTGAGAAAGGATCTTAAAGATTGGTAGAAATCTTTCCAGAACATAAAGGCAACCATCACAAATGTAAGAGCAATCATATTTTTCCTTGAGGTCATTTCAGATCACAGAGACCTTAGTCTGCAGGAATGGAACTTTCAAAAATTGTTGAAGCTTCACCTTCTAGAGTTACTGGAAAGGCAAAGGATATACTGGAAGCAAAGGGTAATGTTAAATGGGTCCAGTTGTGGGATGCTTGCACTCATTTCTTCCATGCCAATGCTACCATAAGACACAGAAACATGTTAATCTCTAAACTTGTTTAGAGAAATGGATTGCTGTTCACAGTCATAATGAAAAAGAAGCACTCATCTGGCAGGAATTCAAAGAAAGACTGGGCATCTCAGAATTTTCTGGTTTCACAGTGGATCCCTCAATTTTGATTTAAAGTAAATTTAATCTCAGCCTCCTGGTTGCCCCCTTCACAGTTGGAGAAATTGATGCTGTTATCAAAGCTTTGCCAAATTACAAGTCACCAGGGCTAGATGGGCTCAACAATGAATTCCTTAAAGCCTCATGGCCTATCATGAAGCAGAACTTCTACAACTTATGCTTCAGATTCTTTGACAACAACTGCTGCCTTCAAAGCATCAATGCCTCTTATATATCTCTGATCCCCAATGTGGATAACCCTAGATTTGTGAATGATTTTAGGCCAATTTCCTTGCTCAACTCCTCTCTGAAGCTGCTAACCAAACTTCTTGCCAACTGACTGCATTACTACTTGAAGTGCCGAAATGAGAATGTGAAGCCGTGGTTGAGCTGTCGTTACTGAGTTGATTCACAAAAATCAATATGGATTTATCAAACCAAGAACCATCCAGGACTGCCTTGCTTGGGCACTACCTTGCTTGGGCATTTGAGTACATTCATATTTGTCATCAGTTAAAAAAGGAGGTGGTTATACTGAAACTTGACTTTGAGAAAGCATTTGATAAAATGGAGCATCAAGCCATCTTGAAAATCTTACAAGCTCATGGCTTTGATCAGAAATGGATTGACTAAGTCAGATCCATCCTTAGCACTGGTACTTCTTCTGTTATCCTCAATGGCATTCCAGGGAAGAGGTTTTCTTGCAAAAGAGGTGTTAGGCAGGGTGACCCTCTGTCCCCTCTTCTTTTTGTGCTTGCTGCTGACAACCTTCAAACCTTAATCAACAAAGCAAAAGACATGGGCCTTCTAAGACTCCCTATGCCCATGCAGGCTGTCAATGACTTCCAATAATTCAATATGTAGATTACACATTGATTTTTATGGAAGGTGACCCTAGACAACTATTCTTTTTGAAAACAGTGCTTCTCAATTTTTACCAATCAACTGGGCTCAAAGTCAACTTCAACAAATCAATGATGCTGCGGATTAACATCTCAGATGAAAAACTTGATCTCCTGGCTAATACTTTTGGGTGCTCCAAAGGGTCTTTGCCATTCACATACCTTGGCTTGCCCCTGGGAACAACCAAACCCAGAATTATGGATTTTATTCCCCTAGTAACCAAATGTGAGAGAAGACTGGGAGGGGTATGCTCTATGTTGAATCAAGCAGGAAGATTACAAGTCACTAATGCGGTTTTATCAGCTCTCCCAACATTCTACATGTGTACCTTGGAGCTACCAAAAGGGATTATTAAACAGAATGATAAATTCAGAAAAAGCTGCTTATGGAGAGGATTTGATGTGAATGGAAGAGGCAAACCTAAGGCTACCTGTCAGATGGTGTGTATAGAAAAAGAAGAAGGGGGTCTTGGAGTCATTAACCTAGAGATACAAAACCAAGCCTTGTTAATGAAAAATCTTGACAAATTCTTCAACAAAAAATACATCCTATGGGTCAATCTTGCATGGGAAAACACTACAACAATGGTAGATTACCAGGTATTGTCAAAAAGGGATCCTTTTGGTGGAGACATGTGGTAAAACTTCTACCTTCTTTCAAAGATATGGCACAAATTCATGCTGCAAATGCAGACACTTGTTTTTTCTGGCTTGATAGATGGCAGTCTCAGCCCTTCAAAGACCGTTTCCCTCAAGCTCACTCATTTGCTAGAAACAAGAATATCACCCTAAGAACAGCTTCTGAACAAAATGAGTTGACAAACCTTTTTGTCTTGCCTCTGTCACAAATTGCTTATAACCAGGTCCAGTAAATTCAGCAACTTCTGAATGGGACTGTGCTTCAGGAAGATGGCAAAGACTCATGGAAATACAGTAATGGATCTAACCTTTTCAGCACAAAGAAGGCCTACAAAATGCTCTCGGGTCATCAAATGATCCATCCATCTCATAAACGGCTTTGGAAATCTCCTTGTCAGCCAAACCACAAAGTGTTCTTCTGGTTGTTGATAAAAGACAGACTCAACACAAGAAACATGTTAAGGAGAAAGCACATGCAACTGGATTCATACAACTGTGTCTTCTGCCCCGAGGAAGAGATGGTTGAGCATCTATTCTAGCATTGCCCTTTTGCTCAAGATTGCTGGGGCCTGATAAACCTCAACATTCTGCCAGGAGGGGACTCATTTAACAACATACTTGCTCTCAAAGATCAGCTGCTCAGTCGGTTCTTCATGGTTGCCATCATTCTAATGTGTTGGACAATTTGGAATGCAAGAAACAATGCTGTTTTCAACAATGATCAATTGCACATTCAGCAATGCAAGGAGAATTTCTTCAGGGAAGCCCGAACTACCTCGCTAAGAGTGAAAAGTGGTCTTTCACAAGAGTTTGATCAATGGATACAAAATTTACAATATACTGCTGTAACTTCTTGCTCTTTTTTGTTTCGTTTTTTGTTTCCTGATTTTTTTCCTCTTTACTACTTGTTGTTGTAATTAAACTCTCTTTGTTTCTTTAATAAATGTCTGCAGGGGCACTCGCCCCTCCAGTTTCGTAAAAAAAAAAAACCCGATCTTCCCATCGCATTCCTCCGTTGCCTCCATTTGGAGTCCATCCGCAGGTTATGCAATTTCGGTCGTGTTCATTTGTCTCGTTTGTATGGCCGCTCGGGTGCTCATCTGCATAGCTATTTACAGCTATTTACGCGTATTGAGCTTGACCATGGACACGACGGCGGCGAGGCTGAGTTTGTGAAAGGCGTGGGCCCAAAGAGGTATTGTTACAGCGAACTCACGGCCGCGACGAGCAATTTCTCGAAAGAGATGAAGCTGGGGAAAGGCGGCTTCGGCCACGTCTACCAGGGCTGCCTCAAGATCGACGGCCAGGACCGCCGTGTGGCCATAAAGAAGTTCTCGGAGTCGTACATGCAGGGGAGAAATGACGGCGGCAACATCAAACGTGCTGGACAGACGACCAAAGAGGAGATGAACTTGAAGCATACTCAGGCAAAGCGACACGGCTTAGGCAATGGAAATGGGAGATGGACTACATGAGTGCTTGAGCGCTGCCTTCAATATGGGCTTTGACATCCACGGATGCTGACAACACTTGTAAGAAGCACAAGAAGGTCTGTTGACCCCCGCCTGCCTGGCGAACGGTAACTGAATGACGCTTCCAGGAAGGCAAAAGACGCGGCTGCACCACCACCGCCGACCCAAAATTTATTGACGTGGAACAACTCTTAGCGTGCTAACTAGACAGTACTATATTTGCTCTACTATCTGTATGTACGCTGCTACCGGAACCGGTGATGAAAATCAGAAAGAAAAGACGTGCCAGATTAGATGATATTGACCAAGTTGAGGGGAGAGGAGTTTGTCCTTGTTTCAATTTCTGTCATGCTCAGGCCCGCGTGCCGGGAGACTAGTGTCTTTTAACTGAATAGTGTTTGTTTGTAAATGTCACGAGCCTAACTCGTGTCGTACTCCACGGTGGAGAAAACGGGGCAACTTGGGCTAGGGCCGACGCCCTCTCCGCCTTGGCCGCTGCCCGCACTGCGCCTAGTGGGCCTAGGGCAACCCCCTAGGCCACACATGCAAGGGGAGGAGGCGCCATGTGCCGCGTCATCGTCATACACGTCGTCATCCAATTCCATAATTGAGTCGGGTTGGATTTAGGAAAGATCAAGATAAGATAGGTAATCGAGTTTGTTAGTAATTGGGAAGGGAGAATCCATATCTATAAGGATATCTTAGTTTGATTAGGAAACAAGTCTCCTAGGGGGACTATAAATAATAGGGAGATGTAATCGTGCCAATTAAAGTAATAGATGAGCAATAACTCTTTCCTATCTCCCCCCCTCTCTCACCGCCGCTGCCTCCCTCCACGCCGCCCGCCGCCGCCCCTGCCACCGCGCACGCCCGGCTGCCCCCCTCCCCTCCCCTCTTTGCCAACAAGTGGCGTCAGGGTCGCCACAACCCAAAACCCTGACAGTAAATACTTTCTTCTTTTCCTTGTCTAATAAAAATCTGGCAAAGTTTTTGCCGCCTTACGAAAAACATAGATGATAGAGAGATCGAACAGTTTCGAATTACGAGTGATAGACGCTATAAATCACTCCGGTGACGGACAAATACAATTTTAATCATTTTCCATGCAAATACTTTAAGCTTGGAGCTCATCGCTCTACAGGTTGCTCTTTTATCTCTGGCTATATACGAGCCTATGAGATAGTGTTGATGATGACATACAAGGTAACAATGAAAGCCACAACATTGAGGAACCAGAACAAGCACAGAGCTAAAAAGTAGGACCCTAGCAATGGAAATCGGCGTCCGACATTCCTTCTCATGTGCTCCCTGTCTCTACGGGCGAAGGCACGAAACAGCAAACAGAAGCTTGTGAATGTCGGCGCCGGTACAGGCCAAACGAAGCTAAGCCCGACTAAGAAGGCGAACGGCATCACGAAAAGGCCCCAGATGACCCCTTTGGTGATCGTGCTGTCCAGCCCCGAGACCACTGATGCCATGAAAGCTAGGATCATGCTCATCAGCGCCACCCAGAGGAAGATCAAGGCCAGGAAAAGCCACACAGCGCTGAAGCGCACGGCTCCTCCGTACGTGAGAAGCATGGTGGCGACGACCGACGCCGCAACGGCCACGGTGTCGAGCACAAGGAAGGTCTTGAAAGGCAGCATTGTGCGTAGGTTGGCCACGCCGTTGGAGTCGTAGCCGCCTGGCACGTTGAACATGGCCGACAGGCAGACGGTGGCGATCAATACAGCAACAATTCCCAGGTTCATGGACGCCTTGTCAAGCCAGTCCTTGATTGCTGCACCATTTCTGTGGTTCTGATCGGCATTTCTTCTGGCATCTTGTGCCCCAGTACTTGTCTCTGTTGTCGTTGAGTTGTCTGCTCCGTTGTTTGCATTTTGGCTAGTACCTTGTGAGCTCTCTGTGCCGTTCTCTGCATTTTGGCTAGGATCTTGTGAGCTCTCTGTGCCATTCTGTGCATTTTGGCTAGGATCTTGTGTGGTAGTATCTGCTGTGGTCTGTTTGCTCATCCAGGGGGTTATGTCGTCTTGCCGTAGCTTGCCGAATCGACCTCCGTTGGCAGAAAGCTTGAGCACGGCGGCAATCTGAATTTCAAATAGAGGAGATAAATAAATTGATATAAGTCTAATAATCTAGCACTCTGAAAGTACAAGAACAAATATTTCTTCAACATTTTATAAGGAGAATGCTGTGCAGCCCGAGGTCAGGATTTTACCATGTACAAAAAGGAGCTTATGTTGGATGCAAGGTCAAATGGCATTCTCCCTTCATTGTCAGCAATGTTTAATTCGACGATTCGGCTGTCCAAAATCGCCAGGTTTGGGTTCCCAGCAATAATCGCCGAGTGCAGCGGTGTGTTCCCATCCTTGTCTTGCTCGTTGACCATTCCGGTGAGGAACGGATTTGCAAAAACGTAACTGACTACAGATTCGTGGCCTCGCTCGATGGCGATATGGAGAAAGTTCCTCGCTTTCTTGTCGAGAACTTCTGCCGCATCCGGGCAAGCCTCTAATATGTCACAGATGACTTCGACATGGCCCATCCAGGCAGCAATGTGCAGAGGCGTGAAGCCTTCCTTGTCCTGCTCATAGGCAGCTAAGGGTGCTTTTTCAATCAGCAATCTGACAATATTGCGATGGCCATCTGAAGCAGCATAATGCAGTGGAGTGCTTCCCAATTCATCACCTTGCTTTGCCAGATCCGGCTTCCATAACAATATCTCGGTTGTAATATCTGCACACAAGTAAGGACATTATTGGCTCTGATTAATAACTTGTATATTTGTTATATATTTGAATTTCAGTTGATCACAGTCACAGCCTCAGTCACCGGCGCCGCACAGCTCACCTTTGCACTGCAGAACGGCCGCGTGCAAGGCAGTTTGCATCTTGGGGCCAGAGGCAGATGTGTATTGCCAATAGGTCGGAGCGGATGCAGACGTATGATCTCGATAGATGAGAGCTTTGACGGTGTCTATGGACCGGCTCGTGACGGCAAGATAGAGGGGCGACATCCCGGCGTTGTTCACAACGCTTGACAGCGCAGGAGCAGCTACCATCAGCACCTCTGCCACCGCCTGGCGCCCACGTCGCGCCGCCACATGAAGCGCCGTGTCGCCGCCGTGGTTCTTTCTCAATAGGAGTTGTGCCGCGCCAGGTCCGTCCGGCGCTTGAGCGAGCTTGATGAGGAGCGAGACCACATCTCCGAATCCGGCCCGCGCGGCGTGGTGCAACGCCGTCTCGCCCCTAGAGTTTCCAGTGCGGCGGCCGCCGTATCTTGGAAGAGCTGTTGAATTAGGACGGCGTGCCCCTTGCCTGCGGCTAGGTGCAAAACCGTGTTCCACCCGGCGGTGATCTCGTCAATACTGCAGTGCCCTTCTTGGTGCCTTCTTTTGTGTTCATCTGGGAAACGAGTTCAGTTGGCTCCACGAAGATCAGACTGGGACGGCGAATCATGTATGTCATAGTAGATTGCTTGGTAAATGAATTGAAAACAGCCAGGAGGATTCGGCGGGGTACCTGTGGCTGCAACTGCAAGAAGATCTTGCACCTGCTTAGCGGATCCAGAGAAGGCCGCACGATACATTTCCGGGCACATGACCTTACGGTCATTACTCCGCTGGCGAGTTGCTCCCTGATCTTTGTCATCCGCTTGCGGGAGTTGCAGCAGAGGGAGTAGGAACCTTGTGTTATCCGACGCAGAGTCGCTTGCACGACGCAGTGCAGCCATCAGATTCTCGTCTTTGAGCTTCTCGGCCTTTCTCAGAGCTTCTTCCGCCGTGGCCTTTCTCAGAGCTTCGTCCGCCATGTTTTCCCCAGTTGGAATACACGATAGAAATGGTAATCACTAAGTCAACCATCCCTTTTAAATCCATGTATGTCATAGGCATAATTCAGTTTTTTTAATCTGTAGTTATCTACGAGGACGACTTTGATACTACTTGTCATTAAGGTACAGTAATATGCATATACACATGGCTGTTCTGGATCAATGTGAAGGTCATCTTGTTTAACTGTTCGTCTTCTTTAATATTTTATATAAATCTTATTTGTTTTACTGTAACTTATTTTTACATTAGCGATACTTTAATTATACTTTATTTATTTAGTATTTTATAAAATAATTTAAATAAAACAAATGGTCAAAAACACAGTACCCTCTGTCCTAAAACAAATCTAATCTTAACTTTGAATAGGTCACTAAAAATAGTATGGAAATTTGTATCTTTAAATAGGTTTATTATAAAAGAATATATGATGTGGTTAATTTAATAGTGTTAATCTAGTATTACAAATATTTGTATTTTTATGGAGCTATTGCGTTCTTACCTTATCTTGAACCTCAACTGTGATTTTACCCCTCGCTTTTAACATTGTTGTAATTTTACCCTTCATTTGTGAAAACAAAGCTTCAATTTACTCCTATTTCTAACTCTATTAATTGTTTTTGTTCAATTTTTTTGAAAACAGAAAAACCCCATGCTAGAAGACTGAAGGACAAAATTACCCCTTATCCACTAATACCCATTCATTTTTCTCTATTGTGCTCTCTCTCTCTCTCTCTCTCTCTCTCTCTCTCGTATTGGCGGCACGGTGCATCAAGCGTTCTGGGTGGTGTGGCAGGCTGCACAGCCAAGCCTGGGAGGCGCATCGGGCTAGGGCGGGTCCTCAGATGCCTTCGGGCCAGGGTGTGCCCTCTCACATCATGTGGCCCAGATTTAAAATTTCGAAGTTTACATATATAGGTGATCCGGTTTGCACCTGATATTCTCCCATCGTAACAGCTCTCTAGTTACAAGCCTAATGAAGTAGTATTATTTGAAGTATCCAATAGCAGCATAGGAGAGAGAGGTGATGTTCAATGCAACCCAGACAATGAGAAAAATTAATATGGATCAGTAGACCGCTCACCACGAGAAATTGATTCTTGTATATACAAATTTTCAGCATAGAAAATGATTCTTTCAGGGACAGAGTATACCACAACATCGTAGAGATAGAAAAGTATCCAAATGAGCATTCTGCTAGCTAGATTGTGAGGAAACACTGTGCCAAAACGGAACAAAGGAGCCACCTTATTAGAAACGCAAAAGTGGAACGTGTCACTAATGTAAGCTTAGTGATGTGGGTAAATGGAACATATCATTGATTCAGTTGTCTCCGTGACCAATAATAAACAAACTATGTCACCAATAATAAGTTATCAAATAGAGACTCTTATCAACTAGACAAGTTGCAATAACAAAAGACTACAATCGGTGACATCGTTCAATAAAAAATTTCAAAACAATAAGTCCATACCCAGTTCCTACCAACGATTGGTCTTGTATCTCTCTCCTCGGTGCCATCCCACCTAGATCTATCTCTCTCTCCGAAGGACTGGTAATGGTGACCGGAGGAGGGTGAATGGGAGCCTCAAAAATTTCTTCTGAAATCGGAGGTCCTCGCCTCAATCTCAATCTCCAAAAACCAAATTCAATAATACGGCTTGATCATGACCTAACAAGTAGGTGGATATCCTAGGAGATGTCCAAGAGGTACAAGGAAGAGCCTCAACACAAAACCTCGATGGAATCAATCAAATTCAGCACAAACAGAACACTAGCGCACAGTCTGGGTACCAAGGTCGGCTTGATCACGACCTAACAAGTAGGCGGATACCCTAGGAGATATCCGAGAGGCACAGTGGATCAACCGGAAGAGCCTCAACACAAAACCTCGATGGAATCAATCAAATTCAGCACAAATAGAACACTGGCGCACTATCCGGGTACCAGGGTTTGGACTGTCCGCAGGCCAAAATCCTAGAACCAGACTTTTCGAGAAAATAGGCTACAGACCTGGACTATCCGCAGAAGGCCGGACTGTCCGAGCTCAGACCCCGGACTGTCCGCGGGCAAGAGAGAAAATATTCAATTTCGGCTAAAAATCTAACTCGGCAGTGTCGACTTTGAACGGCGGACTGTCCGCGGTCCTGGCCTGGACTGTCCGCGGTTCAGCTTCCAAAACAAGAACCCCAGAGCAGAGCTTCTGCTCGTGTGCGACCTTGATGCCCGGACTGTCCGCGCCTGGAAGGGCAGACTGTCCGCGCCTAGAAGGGTGGAGTGTCCGTGTGTCTAGAAACAGAGCGATTCAAAATTGCCTCGAACACAAAATCGATCCAAACTTGGTCAAATCAAGACCAACTGCTCTCAAACTTGAACCAGATCATCTAGATGCAGTGGCAAAGCTACCCCTAGGAAATCATCGCTCTTGACCAAGTGAATCAATGGGAAAATCAAATCATGTAGCAAAAAACGGTGTTCTTGAGACAAGCTCACAAATCATCCCCAACCTACGAACTCTTGAGGAATTAGCTCAAACTCTTTGATGGGATTGATCCTCTCATGTCATAGCACGAATCAAGGCAAGAAAAATGAGCTCAAACTATGCCAAATCGAAGAAATAAGCCACAAAATTAAAAGGGGAAAGGGGAGCTCGAGATGAACAAAACAAGAACACGAATTTCACTTGCAAACCCAAAACCACAGAGGGCACGAGCACACTAGGGGGTGCTCTTCCCACGAACAAACATCACAAATTGTTTCGGTGACCTTTTTCAATAATCCTTGGGGGAGGAGAAGAAACACTACCCTCTAGAATGAGAAAAATGCAAAATGGGAGAGCTGAGGTGGAGTTGGGGACTCCACCTCTATTTAACAGGTACATGAGACATCCCCAAAATGCCCCTGGATACATATGAGCTAAACTACTCCACCCGAGGGCATAATAGTCCAACTCTAAGTTTCTTGATCCGACGGCCACCGTGCCTTCCTCACCGGTAGCCTTGGATCCACGCAATCTCTCTGATGCCGCCATATGCCGTCTGTCCATAGAGGGACCACCCCGAGTTTTGAGCCGCAAACCCACGAAATCCGCCGCCACTTGTTTTGAGGCCAAACCACCAAACTGTCGCCGATGGTTTTGAGGCCAAACCACCAAACCACTGCAGGTAGCATAGTCCATACACATCCCCTGTCAAGTCATCTTGCACTTATCGATGTCCTAAGTGTCAGCCACCACGTCTAGCACCTGGCGATCCGGTCCCTCTGCACAAACCTCATGTCCGCCCTTCACCACCCCCGGTCTGTCAGTGTGGTATGTCCTACTTGGCCTTCACCTCACCACTGCTACTGCCTCTGGGCTCCACACCAGCACAACACAAGCCAAGAGACACGTTTTAACACATAACCCTGTGCCAGGGATCAGCAGAACCACCGATCAACCAACAACCACAAGTGTTGGACCTTGTTGACAATCGCTCATCACACCAACAACAAGAGATGCTACACAATGGTTATGGAAAGAACCATGTGCTCACACACTCTCTCTCTCTCCCTAGCATATCTCTTCTCTATAACCCCCTTGGCGATCGGATCGCCTAGCCCCCGATCCCTTCCTCCACCTTTGTTGTCATGCCCTAGTTGTCATTGGTGCGCTTTATCATCGTCGATGTCAATCGTCGTTCCTATTTCCTATGCCACTATCGAACAGTGAATTCATTAGGATTTGGGACCATCACCCCACCTAGCTAGTTCCATCTATAATGGCCTCGGTCGCCATCTTCTACCCTATGACAAGTCATAGCATTGAACAACCATTGGGGCTCCTGTTCATGTGAGCAATGCTAGATCCACAACCACCAATGTCTTAACATCAGACATGTTTTTCCTATACGCATCGCTAATGTCCTAACATTAGAAATGTGTCTTGGCTACACATGTTGACATCTACACACATTTTGCTCACGACATGTCACTGATATATTGACATTTGAAATGTGCTTTCACGCATTAATGGCCTGTTCACATTAGAGACGTAATATAAAATGACATGTGTTTTGAGTCTTTGACTATCTATTGGTGACACTAATATGTTTTTGTGACATAGTAGGAAGTTCCCTTTATCTACTTATCCTCATCCCACCCGCCCTAATAATCTATCATGTTTGCATCAAGCTCTAGCAATGGTGGGTGGTGACCTGAATTTCCTAAAGGGTGCCTAGAATGTCCATCTTTTTTGCTTTTTAGCCCTTTTTTGAAAGATTCTCACAAATACGCTCCTGGTGATATGCTTGAGGAAAATAGACCCTCTTCTTGGCGGCAGTGATGACGGCGCCAAGGTTATATAGCTTGGCACCAACATCATTGATGCCAAGCCCCAGTCATGTTCGTAGTTGGCAGCTGACGGGGTCAAAGGCTTGCCGCCAATGAGGCTGGAGCCAAGCTATTTAACCTTGGCGTCGTCCATGTTGGCGCCAATCTTATATAGCTTAGCACCGACGATCTTGGTGCCAAGCCTCCTGTTGTGCTGGACACAAATGTCCACGATACTACTATGCATGGTTTTGGCTTCGCTTGGCTCCTAGAGAGCTGGACACAAATGTCCACGATACTACTGCTAGATACAGTACTACTGCCAGTATCCTCAGTCTCAGCGCACAGCCCGTCATCGACGAGCTCCCTCTGAGCGGAGATCCTGATCAATGGATCAAACACAAACCTTTTTTGAGATAGTCTACAATACCATCATTTGTACTCATACTACTGCTATGCAATTACATCGCTAACGACGTAGAGCAACAAAATAATTAAGACAACAAAGACCAAAAAAGAAAAAGAAAAGGATTATGAGAGTAAGTCACACCGACACGCATGTTGTCATGGTCCTAACCCCACTTCCTAGAATAAGCGGGCCAACTCAGGCCCAAGAGGAGATCGACGCCGCATCAACCACCACATCGGGCGGCCCAAGCCCCGCACCATAGCCGCACGGCCCCATCATCATCAACAATTTACATACGGGTTTCGATCTCCATTAGGAAGGGATTGTGTAGAATAATAGAAAGATCAAGTTGTTAACGTAGGAAAGAAGAATCTAATCCAATAAGGATCTCCTAGTTTGCTTTAAGGATCAAGTCTCCCCAGGACTATAAATATTAGGGGGTTGTAATTGGATGAAGTAAGAAAGGAATTGAGCCAAGGCTCTTACCCCTCTCCCTTCCCCTTCTCCCTGTGCGCCGCCTCCTCCTCCTCTTCTCCCTGTGCCACCCCTCCCTGCCCTCACGCACGTGCCACCGCCTGCCCTGCCCTAGCCACCGTTGTCTACACCGCCGCCTCCACCACCGTCTATCGGTCAACGATCGTCATTAAGCTCCTCCCTCGACTAGGGACCTTGACCCTGGTATTCGGAGTCATTCCGATCCTCCAGGATGCTCCAATGGCCTCCAACACCTCCGCCAAGAAAGCTCCTCTAGGAGTTTGCGGTCACCGTCTGCACCAACTTTGACGAGCTGAATCAACAGCTCACCCGCCTCGATGATTGCCTCAGGGACATCGAGCATGCCCAGATCCGGGGAGAGACCGTGCAAGGAGTGCATGCAAGGCTGAATTGCCTTCACCGACCGTCCAGCCACGTGACGCCGACCTCCCGGCGCCACTGCCGCCGAACCGTAACGCCAACCCCCTGGCGCCACTAACACCGAGCCCGGTGCGCCAGGCTTCGCCGAAAACCCCCTGACACAAGTCAGCGGCCCCGCAACCGCGGAGCAAGGAATCGCACCACGTCACTCCTCGATGAACGTGGTGGCATGCCTGACAACACCTATGTTCGACGGATCGTCGGATCCACTGCCATGGGTGTCAATGGTGCAACTCCTCTTCCAGCTACAGACCATACCTCCAGCCGATGAGGTTCGTTACGCTGCGTTCCATCTAACTAGAGTAGCCAGTGCATGGTACAGACAAGTGGGGCAAGGACTGAGGCTGACGACCTAGGAGGCATTCATGGACGCGCTGCTCCGCGAATTTGGCCACCACATGATCCGAGAAGTCCTGAGCCGCTACCGGCAGCCACGACATGAGGGAGCACTAAGCGACTACGTCAATGACCTCGTCATGTTCATAGCCTGGATCGGTCTGACAAGCAGCCCGCACCAAGTAAGTCTCTTCATCAGCAGCCTTGAACCTCAGATTCGACAGGAGGTGGCTCGACGTCAGCCACAAGGGCTGGAAGCGGTGATCGCCATCGCCCTGGAGCTCGAAGGGAGTGTGGTGCTGGCATAGACAGTGTCACTAAAGAAGAAGGAGGCGCCACCCCCATCACCTCCAGCGATGGTGCCTACAACCATGCCCAAGGACAGCACCCCCCTTGATGGACAAGGATGACAACCTCGACGGACTCCTCGCTCAACTACGCATGTCCAACAGAGATGAACAGGAGCTCCAGATCATCTATGATACCGTGGCACTCCATCAAGCTGCCCCAGCTTGGAGCATCAAAGATGGTGTGATCTACTATGAGGATCGCCTCTACATCCCTGCCACGGCTCAGCTCCTCCAGGACACGCTGTAATTATTGGGTACGAAGTCTCCGCACCTCCTTGCAATTGGATTCCACACTGCAGCCTCCGACCCAGCCCTCTGAGAGTTCCCATCAAGCATTCTCTTCCTGGAGCATAGCCAACACAACCGCTCCAATCGACAGCAGTAGTGTTCTTCAACAACAACGGGCAGCAGTTCGTCTCTATCGACAAGGTCAACATTGGGCTGCATGACGAGAGCGGTCAGTCACTCATATCACCGATCTACGACACGACAGGAAGCTCGCTGTTTGGGAAGATGCGATACTTCGATGCGCCACCAGCCTTAGAGGTTGCAACCGTCTGTCGGTGTCTAAACAGGATCATCAAGGAGAGACAAATCTACGCACACCCGGCTCCGCCATAGGTCATGAGTACTTTACACTTCACATGCATCCTTCCTAGAGGTTCTCTGGCTGTAGCTACGTACAACTACGGACCACGAGGGAAAGGAGCGGTCTACGACTTCAGCATGACAGGCTACATTGGAGCCTGCTACTACGCCTTCATCTTCGTCAAGGACGCTATCGACGACGGACCGGGAGCAGGAGACATGGGACATGTCATCCTCCAAATGAGAGAGCTCCCATGCGTCTTGTGCACCAGGACAGGACCCCGGATGGACGATGTTTCAGCGCGAGGACGCGCTGAGTGGAAAAGAGGGAGTACTCTCACGGTCCTAACCCCACTTTCCGAATAAGCGGGCCAACTCAGGCCCAAGAGGAGATCGACGCCGCATCAACCACCGCAACGGGAGGCCCAAGCCCCACGTCATAGGCGCACAGGAGAGGCGGGCGCGCCGCCGCCGCCGCCGGCGGCCCCGTCGTCATCAACAATTTCCATACGGGTTCCGATCTCGATTAGGAAGGGATTGGAAAGAATAATAGAAAGATCGAGTTGTTATAGTAGGAAAGGAGAATCCAATCCTATAAGGATCTTCTAGTTTGCTTAAGAGTTAAGACTCCTAGGGACTATAAATATTAGGGGGACTGTAACTGGATCAATAAACAAGGAATTGAGCCAGGGCTCTTACCCCTCTCTCTCTTCCCCTTCTCCCTGTGCGCCTCCTCCTCCTCCTCCTCTTCTCCCTGCGCCGCCCCCTCCCTGCCCTCACGCACGTGCCACCGCCTGCCCTGCCCTAGCCGCCGCCGCCTCCACCACCATCTACCGGTCAACAATCGTCGTCAAGGGGCCCCCGGACTAGGGACCTTGACACACGTACAGACGAAATAAAACACGTACAGTACGTATGTAGTGTGCGTATCACATGACAGAAACAAGACCTGACAATATATTCCAACTTCATTCAGGTGTCCTACCACTACACTAATAGGCAAAACAAAACCTGACAGATTACGAGTCCATCTAAAATTCTAGTACTACCACCAGCACATGCTTCCTAAGTTATTCATGTGCAGAGTTACAAGACCACGTCCTGCTTCTAGCTAGGACCATATAACATTGTACGGAGTTATCTAAGCTGTACAGAGTGGCATAAGCTTTTTCAAAAGACAAGACCTCGTCGTTTATATATGTCCTCACTGTCCATGTCGTCACCATGGTTGTCCTCATCAACATGAGATCGAACTAGTGATCTGGCATCCAATGGTCAAAGAAAAAAATCACAACCAAAATAGAGTTCCTGAACCACACGCACAGGAACCATATGAATTTTTCTTCCAAACCTGAATGTGTGAATGTGTATACAAGCATATGTACAAACGATAATAGGACAAGGATTTGGTAGCTGCAAATGTTCTCTCCACATGGCCTCCATCCTCCCCTGTTATGAGCAACACCTTCAGAATTCATCGTTGGTGTAGGAAAGTTATCATCAGTATATATCACAGTGATTTTAATAAGCACGTCACTGGAAAACATTGCTGAGCATATTATCAAACTGCCTCTGAAAGTTAGCAATCTAAATTCTAAAAAAAAGAGATACTAGTAATTGATACATCAACCACAGCTAGCAATTGACGCTTTTCTGAAGCACACATACATCCATTCAGTTACACACTACAAAAGGTGCAAAAATGGCCGACGGTTATTATACCGTCAGGCATTATTTTGTACCTTCGGGAAGTATAATTCCGAGCGTATACCGTCGGGGGCTTCCCGTCGGGCATCTATGGTCGGGCATTCCCACTTTTACCGACTGGTACTCGGTCATTATGTGGCCGATTGTATGTTCCCTACTGTTAACCCTCGGAAATTAGTTTGTAAACATGACAGAAGGACTTTGGTCAGACATGAATTGCCGAGGGTATCCTGATCGGGGATTTTCGCTTGACAGTGTTTTGAAAGCCATCGGGAAACATATCCGGTCGAGGATTTGTTGCACGATGGTTTTTTAAAGCCCATCAGGAAATCTCCGGTCGGGGATTTGTCGCATGACGGTTTTTTAACCCATCGAGAAATATATTAACAATAGTGTTTATTAACTGTTAGGAATGAAATACTCTCAATAGAATATATGTAAAGGTTTCGATTTCCTATCGGCTAAAACTATTAAACCATCGGCAATCTAGAGATGTGTCGTTGGATATTATTTGGAATATTTTTTATTTATATATCCATAAATAATTAATATGTAACCACAAAGGTCAATTATAGATGTTAAACACTCATGATATAACTCATGGCATTTCATAACCATCTTTTTAATATTGCATAGTACATTGAAAGTTTGAAGCCCAATGACAAACAAACAAAGGTACGGCCGAGACATTCTCGAAGTTTCTAAGAACTTTCTTTAACATAACATAAATTATTAATGTTCAAATAAAATTACTTGACATCCAACGCTCGGGAATGGTTTATACCGTCGGCTATTCAAACATAGACTGACGGGAGAGCTTGTAACCGTCGAGAACATGTTGACTGTCGGCTATTCACGGTTTCCCAACTGCCCGTCGGCCATCGTACTTTCCTATCAGCAAAAATTGTGTTTCTATATAATCAATAAAATGGTGGTCTTGGCAGCACAGTTACACATACGTGATGCCTCATGCTGCCACCTGCTCAATCGTGAATTTTTATCCCGGTGCCTTCAACTAATATTAAGTCTGAACCATCTATAAGAAAAAAAAAAGGCTCAAGCATGCAGGCTGTAACAAATGAATCTAAGGAAGCAAATCACAGGACACCTTTGAATCAGCAGACAAACCTTCTACTACTGAACCCAGCCAGTGCCTGCTGCCCGAATCTGTTCGTTAGCAACAGATATGGATCTACTACTAAGAAGTTACATTAATTTTTAGATAATGGATAAACAATATCCAACCTCTACATCAAGTGGTGTATATAGCCTATTATTGCAAAGAGTTTGTGGACAAAGAGACAAGCCAAGGTCTTAAAACAAGGACAGCAAGCTAAGGCAAACGATAAAGTTGCTTCCACCCTCTATTTATAATCTCTAAAATAATCGTTTCTAATCTCTTGCTCATTACGGCGAGGGTGTTCCTGGCTTGTTTATCACGCTGCAGCAGAAGTTACATTAATGAAGCAACAATAACCACACAAAGCAACACATAAGACTTGTGGCTTCCCGTCCATGATGCCGACTGCAACTACAACACGCTGTATGATGGATCTATCGCTTGGAATAAAGTTACACAAATGTGATACTGATTAGGGAGACGAAGGCTTCTGCAACGAATGATCTGCCGATCCGCTGGCCTCATCAACCTCAGTGACTGGTTCTGGAATTGCCTTCCTTGGTAGAAGGATGGGAACTGACTGCTCGGACCTTAAGATGCGCGCGGCTTCGCCGATTGATGGCCGTAGCTGGGCACTAGGGTGGGTGCACATGAGCCCAACCAGCAGCACACGCTCCATATCTCCCCATTGTCATAGTCTCCCTTCAGAAGCTCATCAGCTGCCTCCAGAATTGTGCATTTCTCATACATATCCCACACGCATCCCGTCAGGAATGTGTCACGATCTTGCTGAGGGCAGGGTGGCCGCTGGCCGCACGCCATTTCTAGAAGGACGACCCCAAAGCTATAAACATCGGATTTCATAATCAAGGTTTCTGCGTATTCCGGTGAGGTGGGCTCATGGTCATGCTGAATTTGTACTCGGAAATCTCCGAGTTTGGCGCCCAACGACTCATCCAGCATCACATTGCTCAGTTTGATGTTCCCATGAAAAACGTAGTTGTCATGGAGGTACTCGAGAGCAGAGCCCATGGCAAGTACTATCTTGTACCTGTCATAGATGGAAAATTACATCATACATAATGCAGCTGTCAATGTCTTCTTATTATTTTAATATATAACCTTTATATTTAAACATTTCTCAGCATTTTTTTTGGGTATCTATCTATACTATAACGTACCTCCTTGTCCAAGGGAGAAGTCTTCCATCAGGACTGTATAGGAGCTCAGCGAGGTTGCCATTTTTGACAAACTCGTAGACGAGACAAATTATCTTGCCCTGTCTGCACCAACCCATTAGCCCGACCAGGTTTCTGTGCCTACATTTGGTTAAGGCTCTAATACGGACCCGATATACATATCCGTTTCTCGAAAACTCTTCTTCTGACTTCATTTCAAGCTTTTTCACAGCCACAGGCATGCCAGACTTTTCGAAGTTGTCACCTCGATAGAAGGAACAAGATCCTCCGCCATCTCCAAGCAGGAACCGTCCCTCGGAGAAGAAGTCCGTTGCGTTTAACACTTCTTCATAGTTGACGTCGTCGTCTTCTGGCTGTGGTGCCATCTTATTTTTCCTTTTTGACAAATTTGCCTCGTACTCTGACATTTTGAGTCTACTGATATAGCAAAGGCAGGCAACTACAAGAGTAGTTGCAGAAAATAGAGCAGCACCAACGACACAACCGATAACCAACTTTCTATTTGCTTTGCCTCTGGAACCACGATGACCTGTTGGTAAAAATAGGCTCTATTTGAATCGTGGGAATTTTTCTTGACTCTTATATATGTTTTATCTAAGAATTCAATCTATATATTTCTGTAAAATCGGATATGAATTTTATGAAATTATTGCGTTTCAAACGGTCCTTTAGTTGGGCCTGGAGAGGAACACAAACTGGACAGGCGTTATGAAGTAAAAAAGCATTTAAGACTTCTGAACCAGACAGCAGTTCAAGCCCGTTTCAGTGTTTACACTATTTTTTAAGTTCCAAATGCTGCCCAAAATTTCATTTCTCCCAGAGTCTTACCCATAGTCTACGTATGAGAAACTCTAACAAATTCTACGTACAGCCAGTTTTCAATTTATAGGGCTAGCTAACAAATACTTCTTACTTGCTGTGTCCCAAAATAAGTGTCGCTACGGTGTTCGTCGGCCAATTTTTTTTTAAGTTGACTAGATTGGTATTGTTAAATGAGTTTATTATATATGAAAATAAATTTAGTTATCACTAATTAGAAATATTAATATTTTTTGTATATTTGATAACTTTT
>DXKC01024158.1:0-10188 GCA_031170775.1 Cymbopogon citratus
CATCCTTCTTGTCACGGTTTCAGGAGATACTCTCCTTTTACATGCCAGTGTTTGCCATGTTGGACGCAACCATCCCAAGGGAGAGTAAATCTCGATCGGTGCTGGAGCAAGACCTCCTTGGATATTATTTCTTTAATGACATTTCCTGTGAAGGCATGGACCTAGTGTATCGCCCTGAGAAATACAAACAATGGCAGACAAGAAACCAGCGTGCAGGGCTAAGACAGCTGCCACTAAAATCAAGCATTGTAAAGGTAGTGGAAGACGAGGTCACCAAGCATTACCACAAAGACTTTATGATATGCCAGGATGGCCAGTGGCTTCTTCAAGGATGGATGGGGCGTATCCTCTCTGCCCACACGACATGGGTAGCAGAAGATGCATCTTCTTGATGAAGTTTTAGCTTTTCTAATGACGATTGATATAGCATGTGTTCTATCAGTGGCACCCTTTTTAGAACAATATGTCCCTTTTGGATCCGCTATACTGATATGTAATTTTAATTTTGCTGGGATACTAGATTAGTGTACAAGGTTAGTCTCATAAGTTTACTGGCATCGAGCGGAGAAACATTCTCTATGACCTGCCTCTAATTAAGCATTCTATGCAATATAATAATAATACAAAGACAAAGCAAAATTAAAGCATATGGACGCATGGCCGAGCAAGTATATATAAACTATATACAGCATCCGCATCATCCACAGGCACAGGCTGGGCTGACAACTGCAGCATCGATCTCTCCGTCACCTTCACTGAGTCGTGAGACACTGCGCGTCCTGAGGAGTAGAGTTTCCATTTCTGCAGAGAATTTAAAGAGCGATTTTGGTGAACATATAAAACTAAGGTGCTGTTTGGGATTCTTCATTAAAAAAACAGTGCTGTTTGCTTAATCGGGCACTATATATAACGGGAATGTACTAGGGTAGCTGATGGCACAATATATTTATTTGGTTTGATTTGAGAACGGGTTTTCATTTACTGCTGATGAACGGGGATGTACTCTGGCTGTGCCGCTCGCTTGCTCAGTGTCTGTCAGGAAGAAGGCCTCACGTACTATTCATCATCCGGCAACACGCGGGAAGAATGCGAACAGTGTCTGAGCCGTAATGGGTCATTATGGTTAGGCTTAGCTATGGTTTAGTTGCCCAGTTGGCATCTATCCCCTCATGCATGGGTCTGAGAGGCCTTGTAATGATGGATATATAATAATTTATAAACCCTTGCCGTGAGCGTGCAGGGATCATCGAACCTCTGACTGTAATTCAGTTTCGTCAGTTACATTTCAGTTGCAATGCAGTTCAGTTACGGTCCTATTCTGTTCTTCAGTTTTGTATTGCAGTGCTTATCGTTCTTGCAATCTTGTTAGGATTTCCACTCAGTTCATCGTCAGGCTTCGATCTGAGCCTGACACTCAGCCCATCGGCGGTGTTGGCTACAAAGCTGCTGTTCTTTTTCCTACCCAAGAACAAGAGTGCCTCCTCAACACAAGACGAAGAGGACTTGAGAGCTCTGATATAAATGTCAGGTGGCGAAGAGGACGTTCCTGCAAGCCGCACCTGTGTGCGTAGGGCGTAGCAGACAACGGATTGCGATAGTGCAGCCTAGGGCTGGCCCATTGGCAAGAGCATCGTCTCATATGTGGTACTTAAACATTAAAAAAACATAGACATTTCAATTGACCAAAGTCAAACAATCTGTTTGAAAACTTGCATTGCGCAATTTTCCCTCTATTTTAGAAAAAAAATGAAAATTAAAATTTTCCAATTCAAAGCGCAAAACTATATATTCTTGCGACCAAATGACATAAGTTTCAATTTTTGTCAAATGGTTATTGTGAATGGCCCGATTGTGAAAAAGAACATACTCCCTCTGTCCTAGGTTTAGGCATTAAAAAAAATACCAGAAAGCAAGATGTTCTAGCTTCTAACTCCAATACCAAAGTACAACACTATCCATCCATCACAAATGGTAAAATCATACGATTGTGAGGAGGCTCCTAGCAGAGTCTTTTTTGTGTTCACGTGGTCTCCGTGTCAATTTGCAGAACGTCTATTAGAGACAGTCTAATTAGAGACAGAGGGAGCATGATTTATTGTGAATAGTTTAAATATCGTGCTTTGAATGGACCAATATAAAACTAGTGGAAAGATTATAATTTCGTGATCTGTAGTGTTACTCGCACAATTTCTTAATGCATTGAACAATACTCCCTTCATTCCAAATTATAGTTCGTTTGACTTTTTTTAATTTCAAGTTTGACCACCTATTTTATTAAAACATATTTTTGCAAACATAGTTAAATTTAAGTCATTGTTAAAGAATTTTTATTAATAAAACATGACACAACAAAAAAACATGATATTTTGCACAAATCTCTAAATTTGAAGGGTGGTCAAATTTGAGATCAAGCAAATAAAAATAACTATAATTTATAATAGATTTAGTATTAAAAACTGAAAAAGGACATGCTAAATTTTTTTATGTACACAACAATAAAGCATGCGGATTGAGGAAGTTGGCTGTAGTGGGCCCGGCCCATTCCGGTCAAAATCGGTTGTGGTGCTGCTTGTCGACTGTGGTGGGCCCATTAAAATTTCCTGCCAATCATTCTAGCCGCTTGCTCGCCAGAGCTCCGCCGGCCGCCGGCGTCGCTGATTCGCCGCCTACTTCGCCCCTCTGTCCTGTCCTCTCTCCAGAAATACTTGCCGCGCCACTACAGCAAGCTCACGGCGCACGCGCGGCTATGTCTGCGAAGTCGCCGGTCGGAGGCGGCACGAAAAGGAGAGCGAACAAGGCAAGGCAGCGCAGCGCAGCTGCTGCTGGAAATGGCAGAGCGCGAGGTATGACCATGGAGACGCCATGAGCTCTCAAATCTTGTTGAGGGGTTGGTGAGAATGCCTGGACTGAGTTTCGGCGGGGTGCGCTCTTATGGTCTGACGCCTGTGTGCTGTGCAGGCAGAAAGGCAGGCGCGTGGATGTGTTTGAGAAAATGCCGCTGCCAGCGTCAACTTCCTGGAAGGCACGGGACACATTTGGCGCCCTCATGTCGCCACACCATCAGCAATTCAGCATGGTGAGCCCCTTGTTCGGCTGTTTAGCGTTGTGGGGTAGAGTAGTGCTCTGCAAGTGACAACAAATTGGATTGGCAATGGCAGTCAGCTGTGGAATGGCTCTGTTCTCGTGCTGTGGAATGTGGATTGGCAATGGCAGGTCGGCAGGTGCTTGTGTAAAATTCTGCAAGAAGCAGTCCCTGTTCCTTGAGACAGTGCTGGCCTGCTCGGACATTGTAGTGAGCCCCAAGCGTTTGTGCAAATCCTACACCTGCTAAAGTGCCAGATGTTGCATGGACAGGAGAGCCCTGCTAGATTTGCTTTCCTCTGCTTCTGTCTCTGCTTTCAACAGAATATGGTGCCACTCGTGCAAGTCATCGTCTGGGATGTGACACGTGAAACCACATCTGTGGAACTTTTAGTGCGTGGCGACTGGGTCACTGGTGGAAGACCACGTTTTCTGAACCACTTGTTTTCAGTTGACGGTCAAAGAGGCCATCCAGGATTGGAGCTGCCGCATCCCGACGAAAGAGCGTAGTCTTGCTAGCAAATGGAGCGCTACCTTGATCATGTAATACGCCTCACCCCCTCTTGACTGTAACAATCTTTGTAAACTGTGCAAGGCCTGCGCTTCTGCCTCGGGTATCTGTGGAATGGATATGCAGGTGGGGATGGATTCCCCCCCCCCCCCCGAAGTTGCCCTCAAAAAAAACTTGTCTTTGAGTTTAGCTCCCAGGTCCTTTGGCTTCATTTCAACAAGCTTGATCTTCTTCTGTGGTCTGTAAGGTAAGCCTGCAAGGAAACCAACCCCAAAGAGCATGTCACTCTGGAGTGGCGTGGGTCAGGTGGCAAACATTGCGCAGCTTGCTGGGGTTGATGCCTATGGGCTCATCGCCATGATTGTGGAGGCTGCAAAGACGGTTAAGAGGAACCGGGAGACCTGCCAGATGCTGGCACGCCGTGCAAGAATGATTGGGGACCTTCTGCAGCAACTCGAAAGGACACAGCTGATGCAGCACATGGAGACGAGGAACCCAGTGGAGCAGCTGGAGGAGACGCTTCGGCACGCGTATGTTCTCATCACATCATGTCGTGACAGTAGCTACCTACAGAACTTCTGTATGGGAGGAAAGCAGGCTGATCAGCTTCGCGAGGTGCAGAATGAGATCACCTTCTACCTTCAACTTTTTCCCCTTGTCAGCTTTGTTGACAACACCCGTACTTGGGAGCGGCTTCTGAGCAGAGCTTGTCCTCTGTGCACAAGGGTATGTATCTTGTCGTGTCAATTTTATAAGACATTGTTGTGTTTTGGAAAGACTTGTTTTTTCCATAAAGAAAAAAAATACCAGTTTTCAATGGCATGCTGAAGTCAGTTTCTAAATGCAAACTTCACCCTTTTTGTGTTTTTATTTTTTGGTTTCTTGTTGATTGTGTTAGTTAGATACTAGCCTACTGAAATTAGGATTATACAGAACCCATGGCTCAACATCATGCAACCGTTTTAGCCTGTGGAGGTTGTAATAAAAATCTAATTCAAAAAATAATATAAGTAGCATTGTACAATAGCTATATATTATGTCAAGAGAAACATATGTATGTATAATTTCTATTTTTACCCTGTGTCATATCCAATTTGGATTCAAAATATTGATGAAAGTTTGTTTTATTTGCTAATTATTATTTTCATAATATATTCACATAGGGTTCTAATCTGCCGTCTTTTCTTTTTACACCGTGAAGGAAAGTGCAGATGAGTTTTGTGCAGCACATCATGTCGAACATGATGATAGGTATGGTATTTTTTTCTCATGTCAAAGTTATAGACTGCCACTGCCTTCAGTTCTGCATTACCACTCCAACACCAGACATGTCTTCAAATTATAAACCCAGAAAAGGACTGTAGCCTAGTGTACAATTGTGGTGCTGATGCTTCGGTCATTCAAACTCTTGTAACAACAGGGTCACCTTGTGTGGCACTAGTTTGTGCCGCTTTGATAAAGAAAATTATGACCTCATCCACTGTACTGACAAACACAAATGGAAATGGCTTTTTAACAGCCAAAATCTGGAGTTTCTGTTATATAGCTTCAAGTGTTTTAACATATACACTTGTATTTCAGGCTCAGATCAGAGGCCATCAAGGCAACTAAATTAAAAAATCTAGGAAGTCATCCTCCTCTAAAACCTGACAAAGATCAAACGGAAGGTATGCTATGCACTTGCTTGACAGTTATGCAATATTGTCAAGTAGCTGCTAAATTTGCAGTATTATGCTCATCCTAATACCCATTGGGAGTTACTAGGGTAATTTTCCCTATTACGAATACATGTACATCTATGTAATTTAAGAATACAACTCGCATCAATATATGGAAAATAATTATAATAACATTTTTTATATATAGATGCCTTTCTTTTTGATAGATAATCACAGCTTGAACTATCACCAAGGGCACACAAATAACTGATTTTTTCTAATTCTCACCCTGTTAAATTTTGTTGAAAGAAAAAATGAAGTTAATGAAATTGCCTTGATATAACGAGTCCTTTGATTGTTCACTATGAATTTATTAAATATGCGCATGTGATTTTTTTTTTTTAATTGTCACCAGGAGGGATTACTCCCCACCTGAATGTATGTGCATGTGATTTACAAGTCATTGCTCTTGCTTGTTGTACAATCATACTGTAGCAGTCATTTCTGAGTATGTGGTCACCTATATTTTTTAAAAACTTTTCAGACAAGTATATACTATAGTCATTGACAAAGATGGATTTCCTTTGAATTAGGCCAAGTCATGAAAATGGGAGGACTAGTAAATCTCATTGGTGCAAAGGAAGCAGAGTTACCGTGTTTTACTTTGTCTCATATTTTGGCTGCGACAGACAACTTTGCAGAGAAAAATTTAGTTGGAAATGGTGGATTTGGTTGTGTTTACAAGGTAATTTTTCTTTAAGTCAACCAATACTATGATATAAATTCTTGTACTGCTTAAGTATAGCACCTGGACCAAAAACATATCTAAATGCATTCTCCACTTGGGATGGGCTACTCAAGCATAGTACCTTGCTTGGTGTTTTAGGGTTAAACCAAAGGATTTGCTCAGTCACTTTCACCAGCAATTTATATTATGTTATCCTTTAAGCTCCTTCATACATCTTAGGATATGTTCTTTAACACTGACACTCAATCTTCATAGGGAAATCTCACTAATGGTCTTCATGTTGCCATCAAAAGACTTGATACATCTTCATTTGAAGGTGGATATGAGTTCAGAACAGAAATTGCTACTATTCCATATCTTCAACACAAGAACATAATTGATCTACTTGGGTATTGTGTTCAAGGAGAAGAAAACATACTTGTCTATGAATATATGCCAAATAAATGCTTGGCATCTGTCATTGCTGGCAAGTTTTTGTTAACTTAATGCCTCTTTCATATTATCTGTTCATTGTTCAGCAAATACTGCTCAAATATTTTGGCAACAAATGCATTGATGTTTTTGTAGATGAAACAAAAAGAGAGTTGATAAATTGGTCCAAACGTCTTGAAATAATCAAAGCGATAGCAGACGGTCTTGCTTTTCTACATGGGCATTCTCAGATGTGCATTGTCCACAGGGACATAAAAGCAAGCAACATCTTGCTGGACCATGAAATGAATGCTAAGATTTCGGATTTTGGTCTGGCATTAGTGTTGGCTCCAAATACGACTTCAGAGGAGACTGTTATGGGCACATAGTAAGAGCTCATCCGATACGGAACTCAAGTTATAAAATCAGTCTTCCTATTTTTTAGTTTCAATTGTTTAGCACGTGCATTGCCCTGATAATCCTCTCCATCATTAGTGGCTATGCAGATCCTGAATATGTTGCTACTGGAAACATTTCGGAGAAAGCAGATATATATGGCTTTGGTATAGTACTTTTTGAGATAATAAGTGGAAGGCTGATCCATTCTTATATGAAGGCAGAGGGCACTCATAAGCTACCACCCCCTGCTTATGTAAGTATTTGTTTTATAATTTAAACAGGCTTGTCTACAGATTTGCAGCACAGTGTTAATGAAAAATGTCATTCCCTTTTGTGGCAATAAATCATGATTGTACACCAAGGTACTTGAATTTTATGTAGTCTTTTTTTTTCTATACAACTAATTTTCTTGTGTATACTTAAAGAACAATATAATGGAACATGACTGAGAATTTGTTTGCATGTAGTATTGTTTCTGTGCTCAGGGATGCAAATAGTTGGTAGACCCTCTCCCTCCCAGCTGTATAACCTTCTATTTGTCCATCTTCTTCAAGTATATGATTCTTTGGTTATGTGTCATTGAGGAACGATTTTCTTTTAATCCAAAGCCACTAATGCTAACAATATGGGATTCCATTATTTTCTTCAGGCACACAAGTACAACCGAAAGGCGCTGCTCAAACTTGTCGATCCATTGTTGCACGTGAAGAAGCATGAACGGGCTCAGATTCTTGATTGTGTGAGGGTGGCGCAGTTATGCATTCAACATCTTGCCAAACATCGGCCTACCATGGCAGAAGTTGTCGCCATGCTTGGCGGCATCAAGGAGGCGCAGAGGGCACACGGTAAATAATAGGCCAGTGTATTGGAAATACTAAATCTGGTTGTAACTTGGAAGAGCCACAAAGGGATAGTTGCAAATGCTAAAAGTGCCAACTGATGAGCTGCTCAACGGAGGCCTTCTTTGGCTGCCCTAGGCTTTGTATGGATATTAATATGTACTAAATTCATTCCAAATTATAGTTCGTTTGACTTTTTCAACCTCAACTTTGACCACTCGTCTTATTCAAAAATTTGTACACAATGTCACTTCTTTTGTTGTGGCATGCTTTATCAATTCTTTGAGAATGAATCAAATTTGATTATGTTTGTACAATTTTTTTGAATGAAACGAGTGGTCAAAGTTGGAGTCAAAAAAGTTAAACGAACTATAATTTGGAGCTTAGGGAATATGTTATTATGATTGTGTAAACATCACAGAGATTAGTCACAGTAAAATATTTGGTTAGTTGGTCAGAGCGCGCACAGTGTGGTGAGTTGACTGACTGATTTCAACTTAGGAGAGCTCGCAACTGGTGAGACGCTCCATGTGGCTTCTGTTTGCACCTAGGAAGTATTGATTAGGTGATCTGCAGCTGGAAAATCTTGTTGAAGAACTGATCCGAGAGGATGACAGGGAGCTTCATAGAAGGCACCTTCAGCGCTGTGGTTGAATTATGCTAATTACTCCATGCTGTTTTTAATTTGGTCTAGCTCGAGATGAAGTGACTGATTCCATGATGGGCATGTTGAAATTCTCACACAACCACCATCCACCACGTCCTTCCTGCTGGACAAATCAGGCTGAGGCAGGCTGGCATTGATGTAGACTGCGGCAAAGACTGATGACTGATGACGAACCAAACAACTGATGAGTCCAACTTGGAATCTTTCAAAGTTTGACAGTTCAGTCTGAGCCACGTTTAGCGCCAAATTTTTCTCATATCATTGATACTGCACAAGATTGAAGCTTCCTGGAAACAGGGTCGGCCTCAACATTTTGGCGCCAGCTCCATTCTTTTATTCAACAATGTCAGCCTCACAGTTCAAAAAGAAAAAAAAAATATTTCCATGGCTTTCACACCGGTCAGTCTGCTTGACTTCTTGCAACTCTCAAACCTTGCAGCTCTTTTTTATGCTTTCACTCAACTCACCCTCTTCCCCTCCGTCTTCTTCCACATTCACTCCATTCCTACCACCAAACCAAAGGCAAGAACCAAGGAAAATGGCTTTGGTTGGGCAGGTGGCGACGGTGGCGCAGCTGGTGGGCGTGGACGCGTTCAGCCTCATCACCATGATCGCAGAGGCAGCACAAACAGTGCGGCGGAACCGCGCTGTCTGCCGGCAGCTGGCCCGCCGCGTCGAGATGATCGGCGGCCTGCTGCGGCGACTGCATGACCAGGACACGCAGCTGATGCAGCTCCCGGAGACACGGAGCCCCGTGGAGGCGCTAGAGGAGACGCTCCGGAGGGCCTACCTGCTCGTGCGCTCCTGCCAGCGCCGTGGGTACGCGTACCAGTGCTTCATGGGCGCGCGCCATGCCGACGAGCTCCGTGAGGTACAGGGTGAGATCGGCTTCTACCTCCAGCTCTTCCCTCTTGTCAGCTACGTGGATGCCACGCTCAACTGGGTCAGGCATCTCAACAACAAGCAGGTCTCTCATGGAACTTTCCAAGAGGTACAGCCACCTGTTCACAACTGCTAGTTCTCTACTACTAGTTGCTTCTGTTATGATTTTTTATAGCAGAAACAAGCACTAGCACTGTTTGGAGCATGTCGAAATTTTGCTGATTCTTGAGTGGATTAAACTGTCCCGAACCAAATTTCTGCAAATTGCTCATGTGACCTCCTTTCCATCTTACAAATAGGTCCTCAACTGAAGTCCCTTTACCATGCTATTGTACATATGGTAGTGTATATAAGAAACATGGTAATAGCATAACAATTCTTAGGATTCAAGTCAGGGCCATGATTTCTGGTACAACTGGATCTTTGGGATTCCATTGTTATAATCTGACAGTAAGAGATTGAGATCTGAATGTTCTGTATAATTTAATTCTGGATTGTGCAGCATGCTCTGTTTTACCTTTTTTTTTCTTTCCTGGAGAACTTATGTGTTTGCCATCTGTTATTTGTACAGGCACCTATGGTAAGACCATGTATTGTGCCGTTCCTGTTTCTCTCGTGCGATGGATGCTGCTTAGCAATCGTTCAGGGAGTATGCATGCCTTGGTATATGGTATAGCGCACACACACGGTTTGCACCTCCTCTGCTAATGTTTCCTGATGTGTGTATCTGTGAATTTCTCATGTGTCACTGCAGGGTTTGAAACGAATTACTAACTTAACTCTTTCTCATCTTATCTTATTAACACATAACAATTATCTAGCTAGCACCTTTTCATTGGGAACCGCTAGCAAGTATGTAATTACCGGTCGGTCCTCTTTTCTGGATTACTATCTGTTGAATTCAGGTGTAAAAAAACATTCATGTGTGCGAAATAGGTATGTTGAATTTTCTTTTCCTCATGGCATGAACACATTCAGATTTACTACCTGAC
>DXKC01024169.1:0-11128 GCA_031170775.1 Cymbopogon citratus
GCGGACCAGCGCGCGCGACCGTCGGGCGCGGCGTGTCGGTGCGGCGGGCGACGACTGGCGTGCAACCACCGATTATCCTCCATGCACATACTAGAACGAGGTAGAGGAAGAAGCCGACGAGTGGGGTCTACTTGGCAGCGAGAGAGGGAGAGAGTTGAGTGGGGATGACGTGTAGGGTCCACTCGACAGTGAGAGAGGGCATTTTTGTCTTTTCAGCCCATACTTAACACTGTTAAGTCTATCTAACGGGATAGGGGCAACTGGAGACTTCGTTTTCTAAAAGCATGGGCAAATGAGCAAAAGTTAAAAAACGGAGGCAAATGAGCAATTGGCTTTCAAAATAGGGGCAGCCACAAAAAGCCCAACATATTAATCCACATTCCTAGATTTATGTACATATAATCCCAAGGTGCAGATTCAGTATTTCAGTGTATTCCAGTAGTGGCAAATGGTTAATTCTGACAGCAGCAATATGAAGGAATACTGAAAAAAAAAAAGAACATTGATCAGACGGATCATGTGAAACCTATGGTTTCTTTCTGTTCACAAATTTTTTATTTGAAAAGGGAATTTTAAAGCTTGTTAAAATACCCTATTTGTTTGGGCTTGAGAACCTAATTGTTTGAGTTCAAACCAGCATTCAGAGGTTAGAAACTCATATGCATCAAGATTGTTAGACCAAAAGGTAGTGAATATATCTTACTACTAGAACGGAGAACGCAAGGAGCCAATAGAAAACATTATCTTTAATTCCTTATGGGTAAATTTCAGACTTTTGTTGACCATGCACCATTGTTGTATTTCTGTACTTGTGTATGCTGGTCCGTCTCAACATAATTGTTATATTTGGTTTACTCGCCCTCGGCAGGTATTTCATTATAATTGATGGTATATGGGAGACAATATCTTGGGATATTATCAGAAGGGCTTTTCCTGAGGGTACTCAAGGTAGTAGAATATTAATAACGACGGATATTGAGGAAGTTGCTCTGGAGTGCTGTGATTATCTAACTAATGCAAGTGTTAATTGGGCACCTGAGTTGGATTTGGATTCTCATTCCCTTGCCCAAGTAGGCATTTTAAAGATGGAGCCACTCAGCACAGATGACTCCATGGAATTGTTCTTTAACAAAGTAGGCTGCAAGACTGAATTATCTGAACACCTGAAGAAATATGCAAAAGAGATCATAACAAAATGCAGTGGTTTGCCACTAGGAATCATAATTGTAGCAAGTGTTTTGGAATGTCAACCAAGAAACTCAGAGCAGTGGCCCCGTATTAAAGAATTCTTATCTTCCAGAAATAATCTATCTTCAGTAGACTTGTTAAGAGAAATAATAGGGCTCAGCTATTATAGTCTTTCGCAACAAGTGAAGACATGCCTACTATATCTTAGTTTGTATCATGAAGGGTACAGGTTCATGAAGGTTGATTTGATGAAGCAATGGACCGCCGAAGGTTTTATCACTGCAGTGGCAGGTAAAGATATTAATGAAGTCGCAGAGTGCTATTTTGATGAGCTTGTTGGAAGGGGACTTGTACAGCCTAATCTCGTTTGCTCAGATGAGGTGATGTTCTATACCGTGCACTCCACTGTATTTGAAGTTATTAAGCACAAGTCCATAGAAGAAAATTTCACCACTGTAATAGACTACTCCGGAACTATTCCAAAGCTTTTTGCAAAGGTTCGCCGACTGTCTCTCAGCTTCAGCAATGCTAAATATGCAGCCAAACCTGACGGCTTCTCGCTATCACCAGTTCGATCACTCACATTTTATGGACTTGTTCAGTGTCTGCCTTCCATTATGGAGTTTAAGCTTCTTCGAGTTTTAATCCTTGAATTTTGGGGCGACCGAAAAGAGTTCGACCTAAGTGGAATTTTTGTATTGTGTCAGCTGAGATATGTGCGGATTACAACTGATAATGTCATAAAGCTGCCAGTCCGTATGCAAGGACTAAAATATTTGGAAACACTGGAATTATATGCAAGTTTATTGACAGTTCCATCAGATATTGTCCATCTCCCGAAACTGCTGCATCTCCACCTTCAAGGTGATATAAAGCTGCCCGATTATGTTGGCCAACTGAAATCCCTACGAACATTGCAGAGTTTTGACTTGAGCAGCAACTCTGAAGACAATGTAAAGAGCCTTGGTGAGATGGCCAACCTGTGTGATCTTCATGTAACCTGTTCTACAACATCGTCTGATCATCTGAAAAGAAACTTGGTTGCTCTGGCTTCTTCGATTGGGAAACATGAAAGCCTAAAATCTCTTACTCTTGCTCCAGGTGTTTCATGTCCGAGCATTTTCACGGACTGCTCCAGTATAGTATCTTCTCCACCTGTTTTCCTTGAGAAATTCGAGTTGTTGCCACCCATTTGCATATTTTCAAGACTTCCTGAATGGTTTGGACAGCTCCAAAAGCTATGTGTTCTGAAAATTGCTGTTAGGGAACTGAGGAGGGATGATCTTGACAGAATTGCTGGATTACAGGAACTCACTGTTCTCTCGTTGTACATCAGGCTACCGATTGGAGAAAGCATTATCTTCAACAGCGCATCATTCCCATTTCTGAAATATCTCAAGTTACGATGCTCCGTCCTGCGCCTTGCATTTCAGGCAGAAGCAATTCCAAACCTCCGGAGGTTCAAACTAGAATTCAATGCCCACAGTCGAGAGCAGTACAGTGATATGCTTGCCGGCATTGAGCATTTGTTAAGCCTCCAAGAGATTAATGTACGAATTGGGGTAGCTCCTGGTGCACAGGAATTTGACAAGACAGCAGCAGAATCTGTATTCAAGGACATCATCAACAAGCATTTGAGGCATCTGAGATTCAACATACAAAGGACTGATTTCGTTGAGGAAGATCAGTAAGTGCCCATATTTAATTCAAAAAATCTTTAAAGTCTTATTATTTTCCATCTACCTTTTTCTGCAATCTTCTTTTAGTTACTCAGTCCTAAAAAGGATTCAATTCTCACTTCCCAAGGAGTCAGTTTTTGGTTTGACCAAATTTATTCAGAGCACTTACTGACATTTCTGATTCTGAATAAACATTGCTATATTGATTATAGAACATATTTTCATAGTAAACCTAATTGGAGACATAAATGATGATATTTCATATAAACATGATCAAACTTTTAGGGAAAAAAATCACTTATCCAAAATCTAGAAATTATGACAGATATTTAACCAAGAAGAGTAGTAGTTGCCATTATGATATATATTTAACCAAAAAGTGTATATAGAACGTATGCTTGTCCTAAATAAATTTAGCAAAGATAGAGGGTGAAGCGGTCGAATAACTAACTAGAAAAGATAAACCAAACCATAAAATTTTTTGCACACTTTTGATTTATAATTGGGCTGTTTGGCTGATGGTTTCTGCCACTGATAAGCCATTTGATACTTATTTGTTGTGGGAGAAAAACACTGCTAAGTTCATGCCAACCATTATATTTAAGTTTTTGTTCATGCCAACCATTATATTTAAGCTATTATTATTATTATTAATTAGTAGATTTGGACATTTAGTGCCAAGTACTTCGATTACATTTTGTATATTTGACATTGAGGTAGATACTATGTGATGCTTTTAATTGTTGATCTTTTTATTTTTACTTATTTTAACTGAATTGACTTTATTTTCTTAGGATTCTCCCAGCTCCTGGTTTAGCTACAACTTCATCTCGTTCAGGTACATATACTTCACTCCAAATAAAAAATAACTTGTCATGTTTTGTTGGCTCCAACATTTGAAAATATGTATTTACTAATATTTAATATATAGTAGATTTATCACTAAATAATATACATGGTTAAAAGTACAATGTCCCCAAAATAACTGGTGTAGATTTTAGAGTTCTTTGTTTGGTGATTTATATTTACCCCTTATTCAAACATGGGGATATGTTGTTGTGGATTGATGAGTAACTGTTGTTTATATTTATTATAGTCGATTTCATGTTGTCCTAATGTCCTTTTATATTGTTCATTACTACTACAAACATTGCTAATTAGTCCAATTGATGAAGCAATTAGGATGTGTTGTCTATTATTCACAACTGAAAGAGTACAATAGGATTTTGCACACAAAACATTAGATTTTACGTCTTTAAACAATTAATTAATCAATGAAAAACACAGATGTCACTAAATTGCACTTTCTTCCTACATATAGAAAGTTATCCAAACTTTGTTATTTGTAATGAATATAAGATCCAGTGCACCTATGTGTTGAAATATTTTGGTTTCAGGAAATTTAATAATTTTAAGTGAAAACAACTAAATTTCCTTTTGCGTTACTTTTTTTCAGATGGCCTACTTTATGTGCCTACTACAGTGGACGTCACCAGGATATCAAGTGAGATAGAAGTGGTTCCGGTCCCACAGGTGTTCCCACCCAACGATGACAATGTGACAAGTGATCGAGGCATACAAACAATCCGGGTAAATTTGATAATATATGTTGGAAAATACATCTTGTTTCTTTATCATAGCCTAGTCAATGATGGCATCATCGACTGCATCCATCTTGTGGATTGAGTGAGCATCTACTGTGATGAAAAATAGACATACATATAAGTTCCTAAAATTCTTGATGTTGATGATCCTAGACTCTGGTGTTTCCATTGTCCTTGGCCACACGCACATTCTTTAATTCTGACCTTAAAAGAACTTTCAACTTAGAATATACTATGCACATCATCATATCAGCAATTATATTCCATACAATTCGATCAAAAATTATATTCCATACGATTTACGGTGCAGAATCAGGCAGGGTTACCAATCCACATTCAAACACCACATGTACTGCTCTAGACAGACATAGGCACGATGAACATGCTAAGAACAGGAAGCAGATTGGCTAGTCTGATTTGTTTTGATTTCCACCGTCCGAAAACAACCATATACTATAATACTATATGCATTGATAGGTGCACCATAGCTGTCGGGAACTGTGTTACGATTAGGCTGATGATGTTTCGTCAACTAGCTCTGAGGTCTGAACTGTGGCAGCTGCTGAACGTGTGCCCTTAAATTTTTTTGTGTCATAATCTCACAGCCCAGTCAATGATGTTGATTTATCGATGAGGACATATATATATATATATATATATATATATATATATATATATATATATATATATATATATATATATATATATATATATGATTATTTTTATCTTTTGATGATGTTTCGTCAGCTAGCACCATACTGTGGTAGCATCAACTCTGATCTTGTGCCCTTGATACTGATGTGGGAGATAGTTAATAAGCCTAAAGGGGTGCCATCTTTGTGAAATATGGGGTGGGTACCTATGTGTTTGGGAATTACCAATCTCAATGATGGCTCCATGTTAGTAGTGTTTTTCCATTTGATTGTGTTAACCTTAAGTCCTTAACCATGACATGCTGGAAAACTAGTAATGTTTTGTTCTCCACTTGTCTGAATCTATATTTAGTGTTGTCGGTGGCTCCTCCCTGCAGCCCGATGGATCAATTGATTCTCTTAGTAGGGATCTATGCCAGTGTAGACTTCACCTAATATGGTACTAGGTGTCTGATGTAGATTTCTTTATTCTACTGTACCAGCATCACGTAGTTCTTGAATTGGGAGATACTCATAAGGAATCCCCTTCAAGAGAACGCAGGGGTACATCCGAAGGAAACCATGGAACTGCGCCAACAACACCTGGACGGTCCAAAATGAGATCAAGTTGCCGTGGGGATGAAGTGGTATAATCTTAGTGTCTTTTAAGTAAAACATAATTAGTAATGTGCTTATTGATTCTTGAGTGTGAAGGGAACTGAAGCAATTAAGTTGAAACTGCATTTGAATTATCTGTATAATTTCTGAAGAGATGTACTATTATTTCTAGCACGTACTCCAGCCTGTGAGAGGATCAGCCTTGCCCAAGTTTGGAGAATGGGATGAAAATCCCTCCGCAGGTGAATATTTTACGGGCATATTTAACAGAGTGAGGGAGGAGAAACGGTCGGAAGTTGGTTCTGACAATTATTATGCTGGACGGCCTCACCAAAGCACAGGTTATAATAACCCCTCCAATCAAGGCCGCAAATACGAATCCTCAGTGAGTCCACTTCTGACTTAAACTATTTCTTGATATGATATTCAGATTAAGCATGTATTTACATGTGCTTCTTATAGGTTTGATTTTTCTTGCCTTTTCGTGTCCTTCTAAAACCTGAAAATGGGTGCCAATTGATTTTCAGAGCCTTGACCATCATAGCACCAAGTAGCAGAATCACTTAATTCAACTGCTTGACGCACCATTACTAGTTTTAGCATTCATTGCCTCATGATTACTTCAGCAACAGTTCAAAATTGACTAACTCCAGCAAAACATGGCACATGCTACATGTTCTAAGCAGAAAAAGAGCAATATTAAGTACACTGGTAGCACTGTTCCCCAATGTTTTTTGTTGTTTTGTTTCAACTTTCAAGTAATCACCTACTACATTGTATTTCACACAACTGCTTTCAAAAGTATAATAACTTTCTAGAATTTGACTATGTTGAATGAAACACTGTCATATGTTGACACATTATAGGACCTTGTTGAATTCACTGGTCTGCTTCTTCCTTTGCAGGGTTGCTCATGCTTCGGTTGTTTCAGAAACCGATAGGTGTCAGTTGAAGATCCGAGTAACCAGTGCTGATTGCATCATTGTCACATGAGTTGTGCCCCGTTGTACGTTGTCTCCCTGTTGTAATATTAATGTGTTGTAGCAACTAGCAAGACGTGCCCAGAACATAAGAACTTGGTTCAGTAGTTTGAGCTGTTATTGTAACATGTGATTCGTCTCTCCATAGAAATATAGAATCCTGTAACCTGCCGGGTTGATAGTAGTTCCTTCAAAAAAAAAAAAAGGAAAGAAAAAAGAAAGAAAGATAGATAGATAGATAGAAAAAGACACTATCAAAAAAAAGGATTTTAGATGATGGGCACAAATGGGTGTCACATTTGTTAATAATGGAAAGGGCCGTCAAAAAAGGCTCGCCTGTATTAATTGTTAATTAATACTCCATTCTTCACAGTGCCTGTCTAGGCGATCTCATCTTTTTAATATAGCGGGCAGCTCTCTTGCCGGTTCGTTTCAAAAAAAAAAAAACCTCCATTCTTCACACTAAATCATGTCAACGTGGTTCACAAGAGCTCTGTCTTTGGCAGTTGGCTGCCAAGGATTATTTTCTTTACGTGTGTTACTAGTTCCATTGGTGGTTGGTTTTGACTCGCCACAAGGTAATTCCGGATCCAGGCCCTAGCGCTTTCCCCCTCGGCAGTACAACTGCAAATTGGCAGTACAACTGCAACTCGTGGGCGGCCTTTTCAAAGCCGTCATCATCAGCCGACGACACGATGGCACGCGCACGTGAATGTCGAGGCTCTGGTTGCACCTTGTTTTCGTTGCACGGGATCGAGGCCTAGATTCGAATCCGGAGCAGCCAGCGCACGAGACCAGGCACCCGCAGACACGGAGAACCTGGGCCCACCTGCCAGCGGCGTCACCTCCGCATCGACACGGCCGCGGGCCCGGCCGACGTCGGACGGTGTGGTAGTCGCGTTCAAAGACCTTTTTTTAGTTTGTTCTCCAAACATTGCTATCCTCTATTTCATATTTTTTTGATAGTCGAAAATGGAGTGTGGAACTGGCTCTTGAGAGTGCAAACTGGATGGCAAATAAAAACAAAGAAATAAAGTGAGTTTTGTTTAAATGATTTTTAAAATGGTGATTTAAATATGATAAGTCTAAGAAAGACTTTTCAAGACACTCTCAGCATTGGTTGTTCCTTGACATTTCTCAGTAGCTGGTAAGGGCCTAGCTTCCTACACTCATATTGCTCTCACATGGCATAGCTTCCTCAATTCATAATGCTTTTAGGTTTGTTTAGATGTTGCACGATTTGGATTCAGACGTTCGTTCGCTACGATGGAAACAAACTATTATGCTGCCATAAACACATGATAAAAGAACACATATATCATTGATTATAGTTTGATTGCTTCAAAATTTGTATAAATTTAAGCCTTTTTCTCATATGAAAAGGATAACTTCCCCTCTTTCCTTCTATACTCAAACTTCTCAAATTTTGAATACTTCTATAAAAAAGAGTAAAAGTCTTCAAATTAAATTAGTTTATTTAAATTATCTATGAAGATGTCTTTTTTTTTCAAAATTTAGTCAAGTTACAAAATTTGGACTTAAGAGAAAATTAGAGAGACATGAAGTCTAGAACAAACGAATGAATTTAAATTCTTCTCAAATTCCAGAATTTTGAATAGACCCCTTCGTTCACCACGGTTGCAAACCGGGAAGGAAATCATTTGCAGTTTTTTTTCAGGGACTGAATCGTAATAGGTGGGGCCCACAGGGCAAGGAGCCCAAAAGAGCGGAGCCAGCGATCGTTCCCCTCCAACATTCCCGGCCGCCGCCGTCGCTACGCTTCCCTACCCCGTCGAGAATCCGCCGCCACCAACCCGGCCGCGGCCATGAGCTCCACCGCCGCCGTGCCCCTTAATCGCCGCACGCGCAGCCGCCCGCCATCGGTCGGATCCTCCCGCAGGTCCGAGGATCCTACGGCCACCGCGGCCGCCGCCACCACCACCGCCAACGGCAACGGCAAAGTCTCCACCAGGCCATCCTCCCCCAACCACCCCTCGTAAGGACGCCGCCATAAGCTTTCTCCTTTCTCGGATTCATTCTTCTCCCTCCGCCTCAGCTGCCACTAAAGGTGCTCGGTTGGTTGGTTTCGTCAGAGGGGAGAGGACGGTTAAGAAGCTACGGCTGTCCAAGGCGCTGACGATCCCGGAGGGGACCACGGTCTCGGATGCGTGCCGGCGGATGGCGGCGAGGCGCGTCGATGCCGTGCTGCTCACCGACGCCGGTGGCCTGCTCTCCGGCATCGTCACCGACAAGGTACCGTGTTCCTTCAGTTACATCATTTTTGAATCTTTTGTATACCAAATAGGTTATGATTGGCTGATAAGTGGTTTGGAGCTTAAAAGGTTCCATCTTTATATGCAAAAATGTCATAGTATGGTAGTGGCTGCTTTGGATTGTACTCCACTCAGCTCCCATAAAGCTTGCTTGTGTCTCAATCAAGTGCCTGAACATAGTGTTGCGCTTTGCACCATTGCAACTTTTGCTAATGCTATATTCTTTCTTTAAATTTCTATATGCTTCAACTTTGCACTGATGCCACTATGCATGTCCTTATTTGTTCTGGAGCTGAAACTGTGTATACATGGATATCACTGCTTGAATCATTGAATGCAATGCAGTTGGCTTGTTATGTGTTTATTTGTATTTGGTTTGAACAACTCCTGACACTGTCTCAGCAGTATCTAACTGTTATTGAAGTATACTCTCATGCTACATTCTTTTCCTTTGAACTGGGATATAGGACATTGCTACAAGGGTCATTGCCGAGGGCCTGCGGGTTGAGCAAACAATCATCTCCAAGATTATGACAAGGAACCCTTTATATGTCACGGGGGACACACCTGCTATTGAGGCACTGCAGAAAATGGTCCAAGGTACATGTGGGCTATTGTTAATAAAACTTCACATTCAAGAAAAGAAATAATGGAATATACAGATGCATTATTTAATTTTTGTTTTTACAGGTAAAGGAACGTATTGTTTTGTTAATAATAGAAAGTTATTATTTGTTTCCTGCTTACTGCAATGACTTGGGACTTACTTTTAACAGATCACACTATATCTTAGCAACTGTATTAGTCTAGAGGTGTGAAGTAATGATAACTTCCGTTGCTCCTGTATTTTATAAGGAAAAGGAGGACCAGCATTTTCAATGTGGTCCTGCATCCAAATTGCTTTAACGTCCTAATGACACCATAGGATTTAGTGCTGTAACCCTCATTATTTCCATGTTCCTTGAATAAACTTACTTTGAGATATGTTATTCCTCTCTCGGATGCTAATATGGCATTTTTCTTATCTGTAGGGAAATTTAGACATCTTCCAGTTGTGGAAAATGGTGAGGTTATTGCGATGCTGGACATTACAAAATGCCTCTATGATGCAATATCAAGACTGGAAAAGGCAGCAGAGCAAGGAAGTGCACTAGCAGTTGCTGTAGGAGGGGTTGAGCGCCAGTTGAGTGGCAATTTCTCAGGTATCCATATTGTTGTGTCAGCTCTTGCTTCATCCCTGCTTTTTCTTTTTTATCACCACATGTTCATCAATGCACAAGAAGTCACTGAACATTGAACATGCATATTTTAATCATATACACCAATTTTCATCAGTAAGTTATGATATCTAGTTTTTCTGAAGACAAAAATGGTTTTTACTTTGCAATCACTAGAAGCCAAGTCTTTTGTTGTCAACATGAATGTTGTAATGTATAAGTGTCTTTCCAGTTGGATGTACATGTACTAAACTAGTTATTGCTTTATGTACTTGCCTAGAGAATGAAGTCATCAACTGTTTTTTTGGATGCAGGTCCACAAAATCTCATAGATACTCTGAGAGAACAGATGTTTAAACCTTCTTTGTCAACCATTATCACGGAGAATACAAAGTATGTTGTCACTTTTCTTTTATTCACTGCTATTCTTCTGTAAATTTTTGGCGAAGATAAGAATGCAAATGTCTGTACTTACTTGCAGAGTAGCAACTGTTTCCCTTTCGGATCCTGTTTGTGTAGCAACACGAAAAATGCGTGAGTTACGAGTTAATTCAGTCATTGTTACTGCTGGAAATTCACTTCATGGGATCTTTACGTAATAATTCCAACCTTATACCCTTTAATTTTCCCATTTTTTTAGATATTTTTTAAGTTAATTAAGAACATATGGTTGTGAATTTCAGCTCAAAGGATGTGCTGATGCGTGTTGTGGCCCAAAATCTTTCTCCTGAGTTAACTCTAGTAGAAAAGGTTTCTTCTTGAGATTTATGACTCTCTATTCCAAAAGTTGTTGAATTTTGTATTTATCCTAGACACACAGTGTCTGCTACTATTTTGATCCAGGTAATGACTGCACACCCCGACTGTGCTACATTGGACACAACAATCCTTGATGCACTACATATCATGCATGATGGCAAATTCTTGCATATTCCTG
>DXKC01024183.1:0-16613 GCA_031170775.1 Cymbopogon citratus
TCACCGCCTACACTGTCGCACAAACAAACAATCCGATGCGCCGCGTGCAGTGGTACCAACGGAATCTTACGAAAACAAAGGCGCAATAAGGAGGGAGCGGCGGATCAATCTGGCGGCAAGGTGAGCGGGGAGGGAGGATTGCAGGCAGGACCTTGGGGACGTCGATGTGGTTGTAGAGCGACCAGTCGGCGGCGCAGTTGTGATCCTCGCAGCTGTGATCGTGCAGGCAGGCCATCGCTCCTCCCCCGACCGAATGCGGCCGCCAGCAGCCGTGTGTTTGCTCTCGTCTCTTCGTCCGCTTCCGGAGTCTGGACTCCTTGCGAATCCGTCTAGTGGGCGGGGCGCGTATATAGGCGGGGTGATTTATTTGCTTGCCTGCCTCCGCTACTCGTCCCCTCTTGTGGCCTCGCGGGGGCTTGCAGAGAAGTCTCGAGGGATTCTCTTACTCCGTCGTGCCGTGGGGACGCGGCGCCGGTGTGGTTTGGTCGGCGCGGCTCGTGGGACAGCACAGGACCCGCCTCCTGCTCCTTTATCCGAAACTTGAGGGCTCGTGTTGTTCCCACGTGTCATTTTTTTTTTTGGAAGTGGTACAAACCAGACGCTGTACTGCTCGAGTATTACGAGTCTCAATAATTCACTTTGGATGATTGCACGTTCCGGCCCGGCTCAAATAATGCACACCAACAGTACAGGTGTACTGTATCACAATCCCAAATCGGAGCTGTTAGACCAGAGCTCCGAAAACAAAAAACGAATCAGGTTCCAGATTTTTTCACTCTCTCCGTCACATCAATCTTTGAATACTTACCTGAAGCAGTAAATATAGATAAAAAAATAACTAATTACATAATTTAGTTGTAAATCACAAGACAAATCTTTTAAGCCTAGTTAGTCTTTGATTAAACACTGGTAATTGTCAGATACAAACGAAAGTGCTACAGTGGCAGAATTGCAAAAATTTGCAATCTAAGGCCTCGGGGAGAAATAAAACCACCAGACAGAGTGCATTCTGGCAAAATAAAGACGCCTGCCCATGCTGGGACGCTGTCCTAGCCAATATGAAAAGGAAAGGAGCAGCAGAAAGAAATATCACATTTCCTGCTCATTCCCCCACCCCCCACCTCCAACACACACACTCACTTTTTTTTTTTTGTCTATTACGTTTTCCCCCTCATTCTGGGTCATCGGAACATGTAATAGTCAGATACAGAGCCGTCCACATAAACGGGACTAGTAAAACGATCTACTGTATGTTGGGTTTCCACTTTCCACCATTCTGCTTCTACCGCAGTTGCCACTACTAAAGTCCTGCCAATGAAATCAAATGGGAGGGTAGCCATTGTTATTATACACCGATGACCGCACATGTGCGGCGACAACAAATCTGTTAGCTACCAGTTTTGGTATAGCCTCTTCTGTTACCATCTCCAAACACCAGGTAGGTGTTCAGGTAGAACAAATATCTATTGACTCGTATATCAGTTCCTAACCTGATCCATTTTCAGATCTGACTGGAAGTCCCAAAAAAACAAGGTCAGCTGTATCAGACACTATGATTTTAGCGCACTACGAGAGTATCTCCACAAACTCACTGCCAACACCAGTGCACCAGCCATGCCAGCAAGAATCTGCAAGGAAGTAGTTCTCAGGTTCAGCATGCTGAAAAGAGAGTAGTACGTTGCAAATAAATGAAAACTTTGATTCGAACCTTAGCATCTCTGGTAACCCCATTTGAGCTCCAGCTAAGTATTGACTTCACTGACGCCCAACAGGATGACTTTGGCATAAGAATAACCACAGTGTACTGATTTCTGCAAGGGAAAGGTATAACTCTTTGCAAGGCCGATTGCATAGTCTGTGGTGTCAAAGCATCCCTAACCTTTATACGTCCCTCCTCTTGGAACTGCACAAAGAAAAACAAAGGAGCAACATTTCAAATGTGATGTTCACCGTAAAACAAAAAGGCAGACTACCAAAGCATGTGTAACAGTCAACAGCATTGCTTGTAATGCAGCTAAAAAGCTACCAGAATATGGATCTGCTGATCTATGTTTGCTGCCTTACATTGAAAAGTCAGCAGGAAAAATGAAGTACACATACTAGAGCACTGAACCAGAAAAAAGAAAAACAGTATTACCGCAAAGGTGGATCCAATATCTCCAGAAAAAAGCCTTGATTGATAGCTCCGCAGAATACGATCCAACCAGAAGTAATTCTCCTGCAATTTGTAAAAGATGAAAAGAGCTGTAACTTAAGTAATAACTATCTATGTGCATCAGCACTAATTGGAGCATTACAGATTCAACTAAACCTGTAATCCATTTTCATGAGCTCTTTGTTCAATTTCAAGGATGGTCAATACATCTTCTTCAGAAGGACCTTCCATCTGTAGGTATGATATCTCCTCCAGAACAAAATCAACCTGAAGAAATTCTGAGTTAGTAAACTCAAGCTGCATAAAAAACAATTGGATTTACATAGTACAAAATGTAATCACTTGATGTGACATACCAGTTTAGATGATATGTCTGGATCACATGAGAAATTCACGCTTATGTCTCCACGAACATCGCCAGTTCTTGAGGGTTTGTTGCCACCCAAGAAGACAGCTACGTTAACTGAATAGATCTGCATAACATAACGATTCGTTTAAGGAAACCCAGATTAAAGTCCAAGTTTAAGAAATTCCCAATCTGGATTTGCATATATTGATATTCCTAACCTGCCCATATTTGAAGCGAAGTACTTGCATGATTCTCGTTTCCAGAAGTTTACTAAGAAACCCAACATAGTGAATATCTTCTGTCTACACAAACAGAAGAATATAATAACTTAAGATGGGAGATACAACAGTTCATCATTAACAGTAAAAAAGGGGCTGTTTCGGTTGCTACTCACTAGTCAGTACTCACCATCATTGTGTTCTTAAGAACAACAGGAAATGCTAGTTGTACAAAGCATTGTGCTTCAACCATAGGGCTGCGGACAACTTCCCTGGAAACAAGGTGTACACTAAGATTATCAGTAATAAAAAAAGGCATAATTCATAGAAAGTAATAAAAAAGGCATAGTTCATGGAAAAGAAAGAGATTGCTTGCTTAGCTCTGCATGTGCATGTATGACACAAGCATATACATATAAGTCTTCCAAAGCATATAATGCAAAACAGAACACTGGAGTACCTAATGATGGTTGCAGGAAACTTGAATGGCAATCCTCTTAGATCATCACGACTAAGTGGTTGAGTAGCATCCTGTACCCTAGGTATTCCACCCTACAAAAAAATGAGTTAATGAGCATTATTAAGTGTTGCTTCATTGTTTCAGACAATAAGAAAAAGGAACAGAACATACCAAGTACTGCAGAACCAGTGGAAGTGAGATAGCTGGGTCTATTTTTCCAACTATTACTACCGTAAAAGCTGATGGATCCTTGAAACAATTGTTGAAATATTCACATGCTCTGATTGGATCCACCTTCTTCAAGTCACTTATTCTAATTGGCTGCATTATATAGATAGAACTAAAGTAAATTTCTAGGATATGATATGCCAAAAGAAAAAACTGAGTAAAGTTTTGCCCAGTTAAATACCTTAAAAAAGTATGAGTTCCCATAATTTATTTCACGAACACGATTAGCAAATGCAGTGTATGGATCACGCTCTTGTGCATAGATTGCTTCCTCGGCCATTTGCATCACTATTTTTACTTCTTCCTCCCTTGGCTCCACATTTGTTGTAAATAGTTGATAAACAAGCTGTACCCAGTCAAGTATAAGCATAGGTCCACATTTTGACGAAAACAAGAAACAGGACCTGTTATCGCTATAGATAAACTGCATTTCTTTGTGCTGATTAAGCATGTGTCTAAGAATGCTTAACAAAAGCATACCTGCAAAGCTGTCTCAAGATCTGAAGGTGAGCAATCACCAGAAAATGTTCTCATGTAGGCGCCCACTTTTGTACCAACTTCGGCTCTCTTGCCAGCAAGCATGTCCATCAAGACAGAAGGTCTGTAGCCAAAAGTGCCAATTTCTCCTGCTATGGTCGAACCCATAGAGCATGAAGTATACTCAGCTTCAGATAGTTCTGACAGACCACCATAGGCAAAGCCAGTAAAAACAACCTGAAAATAAATAATAAGCATATAAACACATGAAGTATATCACTAAATACTGCAACAGAAGCAAAATTGTAATGCACCTCTCTGACCAAAATGATAAATGACCCATGGAAAACTGGGAATTTACTATAATGATAGTATGCATTAGGAGAACAAATGATAAGGATGATTTAAAAGTTGCATGTAATACAACAAATGAACAAATTTCCTGATTCAAAGGTGCCTCTCATAATAATAGACCAGAACAGACCAAACAAAGTTAAAATGACAGTATCAGATGCAGTTTTCTTTAACTAAAGGACAGTGAACTTGGTTGAAAAATATTGAAAAAGAAAGGGTAAATTGTTGTTCCTACAACTACAATAAATGTGTAAATTATTGTTTCTATACAGTGCATGAGTTCACATAGTAATTAGATAGCTATTCATGAAACTATTCCCTTCCCGTTTATATTGAATATTACATATGTTTCTTCCTTTCTAAATTTCATTGCATGTAACTTATTTGATCTTTTCTTCAGGCTTCAGCATAGCACAATAATAAAAAATAAAGTGCCTTAAGAGCTTCAATGAACAAGGAAAAGTTTGGCACTACTAGCTATATGCCTAAAACGAACCTGTTGTAGTTTGCTTTTATCAATATGCAAAAATTTAGTTCTTGTGAAACATTGTTCAATGTGCAAATACAACAAATTCATGTGATTATGCTAAAAAGTACAAACGAACATGCAAATAGGGCAGACACAAACTACTTCCCTCTGTTTACCCATCATAAAAAAAATGGAAAACTGTATTTTTTACATTATTGTGAGACGAATATATTTCAGTCTAACAGCAAAAACACCCTGAATCATGTTGACAATTACTTCCCTTGTAAATAGAGTCAGGTTGGCAACATATCATCATATTTAAACTTTAGATTCAGTTTTGGGTGTGGATGACTGGATGTATGCCCAGACCACCTAGATAGAAGTCCTTGTCAAGGCAAATTTGGGTGACTATTTTTTTTCTTAATAAAATGCCACCCAATTCCTCCTATGTTACAGTTAGGTTTTTTTTCAACTTTAGATTTAGAAACATCCCAAGACCAACAAATGTAGCTGTACGCTGTAGGCCTGTAGTCCTCAGAATCCCAGAATACTAAGAATTAAGCACCGTCAGATCTATTCCATGCATGTGGTAAACGAAAGTAGGCATGGAGTTGATGTTCATAGAGTAAATTGGTCAAAATGTATTCTAGTTCTAGATGTCTATATCAGTGACTAAGTGATTCCACAGAATAAAGATGGGAATGCCTGAAGTAGAAGGCTGTGAGGTGACATAAAATAAATTGATGCTACTAACCTGGTCATCAAGAAAATCAGTATACTTGTAACAAATCCGCATGCCATTTGAAAGTATCATCTCAGTGGCACCTATGCCTGGGTGCTCCACTTTATCAATTATAGTCCTACAATGAATTTGGTAAGTACAATAGCGGAATCAGTCACATACTAAAATAAAATCCTCAAAAAGTAAAAGAAAAAGTAGAGAATGGTTAATATAGCTAGTCAAGATTTATAAGAATCAAAGAATGAGAAGATGGTAGATTCACATAATGATGAAAAATTGAAAATAATACACATGAAGGAGAGAAAGATACCCTGGCTCTGGAGCTTGGGCAACAATTTCTTCTGGAATTTGTTCTTCATCCCATGGAGGAATAGATTTTTCATCTTCCAGACTGTTGACTTTCAACACAACTGCTTTCAGATCCTCCAAAGAAGCATGAGCTCGAGGTTCAACTATCTTGATAACACAGCTGCTGGCTGTTGAAAAGTTTTCTGCAAATTTTGCCACTTCCGCAGAAGAAATATCTGGTCGAAAGAAAAAATATATAAATATAGATGACTGAACAAATGTGGTGACAGTATGTAGATTTATAAGAAATTAATTGGTTATAAAGGTTTATGAGGGAGAGAGTAAATAACATCAGGAATTTAACACCTAAGCATTCTTTTACACTAGGCAACACAGAGGTATGCTTACGGGGAAGCAGAGTCTTTTGTAATTGTGCTTCATATTCAATGCCAACAACAGGTTCCTCATGAAGAAAATGCTGCAAGAAAAATACAAATTGCACTAATGTGCTTAGAAGCTGTATAGATGGGGGATCCTGAAATTTCACTTAAATAGTCTACCAACATGTGGAGTTGTGGACTAAGTACAAGTCAATATTATTTAAGCAAAGTCATATGAAAACAGAAATTCAGAAGGTGATATTTTGATTTGAAAGATGAGATAGGAACTGAAGAGCAACTAATACGCATATGATATAAATTTTATTATTTTGGTTGTATTAAACAGCCATAAAATTTCAAACCTGCAAAAACTCATCCCGTAAGCTGGTTGATTGCATTTGATCACGCTCCAAATATGCAGACTCCATCTCTGACATCATTAGGGCGCGTACAATGGATATCTCACGGTCAGAAAATCCATGAAGCCGGACCCTAGCAACCTAAAGAAGCATGATGTTATAAGGATGTTTTGAAACAAAATGTGATTTTGAAATTTGGGGAAGTGGCAGTACAGCAGCCTTAAATTCAGATATCTACATTACATATGCCTGTTAATGTGCTAGTTATCAATCATCTGCAACACTAAACAGATGCAAACTAAGAGTAAGACTGAACGGATTGTAAAAGATCTAATCAGTTGATGACATGGCACAATAGATTATGTGTTCTTATATACTAGTATATATGAAGGGTTTTACTGGAATGAAAACTACCCTTAAGGAACATGACCTGTTTTCATTTGGTATTTGTCTGAAAGAATTAATATCTGATGTTGAGAGTCTGCATGGCTACGAGACGTACCATGCCTTGGTCCTTCCCCTTAGGAAACTTCTAAAGCTATTAGAGCCAAATTTCTCACTCTTTAGTCTTTTCAGCTTTTGTGACACTTAAACTGAATATTCACTCATAAACTTGAATATGCACTATGAAAGATTACTAGATTTTATCTTTGTTCTTTCAGAGATCAAGGTTCAAAAATACCTCAAGAAGCATGGACTCAAGAGCTTCAACTGTTCCCCTTTCACGACAACTAGATGTCATAATGTAAGCCTTAACTGGACAGACGAGAGCATCTGCAGCTGAGGAGCAAGAGAAGTACGGAGGATCCTTTGTACGAGATATTTTGAATAGCCTCTGGTTTAGCGCACAATGAAACATGGACTCTGCCAGTGAATCTTTGTAGTCCTTTACTGTCTTAATTCCACCAGCAGGCATCTTGCAGCTGATAACGACAGCAGACTGTTTTTGGTACAAAGGAAAACAAAAATGTACATTATTATACAAAGCTGATCTTAAAATACATCAAATCTATTTAAAAGAATATGAAATAACAACCCCTGCGGCTTCAGATTCCACAAAACATGAAAAGCGAGGTTCCTCATGCGATGGAACTGGAAATTCTGGAATAACTGGAGGGGGGTGGGGAGCTGGGGATTTGTGCCCAAAATGCTCCTTTATCAACTCCACAACAGCCTGCAATTTTAAGTCATGAAACATAAAGGATGGTAAATACCATTGCAGATACATACCTCTAGTTTCTTATTTCTCAAACAGATACATGTGAAAAAGATGTGCATAATCCAAACCTGTGTGTCTGGGAAATCACCCACTGCAAATACCGCCATATTGCTTAGATGGTACCACTTCTGATAAAACCGCTTCACAGTCTCATGTGTAACAGTTCGTATCACCTTCTCAGTACCAATCGGCAGGCGTTCTGCATACTGGTAAAGAGTAAACTAATAAGAATACACCATTTTCAACCCAAACAGTGACACAAAAGGCAGAAAAAGTTAATCCAAATTTAAGCAACTATCCCGCGGCTCCCGCCACAGAAAAGTGGACGCCTTCAGTAATGCAAGTTTAACCTATTGTGACAAATGGTATATGATGGAACAAGTGATCTCATCGCAGCACGCAGAATTTTTCATTTATATGGACAAATGGTATATGATGGAACAAGTGGTCTCATCGCAGCACACAGAATTTTTCATTTATATGAAGACAGAGGCTAGTACCTTAGAACCTTCAAACAACAGTGCCCAGTGGGAGTCCTGCATCCGTCCTGCTGCATTGCGTCCACCCCTGTATTCCTCCAGCACAGCACCCCTCTCTTTCTCCAGATCCTCTGCTGACACCCGAATCTGGTGAGTTGTGACCAAAATTAGTTTCCAGGCATCAATCAGCCATTCAACTCTCAGGCATGCATCAATCAGCCATTCAACTCTCATACATCAATCAGCTGAGATTGCAAATTGCAATAACAAAGCAAGCAATAAGAATCTGGAACCGTGCAGTCACCTCTGAGCTAAACTCAGCGAGGACAGATATAGCCTGGGAGAGCAGGCCTGGCTTGTCGACGGGTACGAGCAGCTCGTAGATGGTCTCATCGGATGAGGTGAGCGCGTTCTGGCAGGCACCAAACTCGGCCCCGATGCTCTCGAGGAACTTGACGATGTCGTGGTTGGTATATCGCGAGGTGGCACTGAAGGCGAGGTGCTCGACGATGTGCGCCACACCGCGCTCGTCCTCCTCCTCCACCACCGACCTAAGAGCGAACCAACCGAACGATGAGCAAGACAACAAACGCGCGAGGGGGTAAACAGGGGAGCCAAACTAGAGGCGCGGCGAGAGTAGCAGTACTGACCCGACCTTGACGGCGAGCGAGAGCGCGGCGCGCATGCGTGGCTTGGGGTTGGAGCGGACATAGTAGGTGAGGCCGTTGGCGAGGCGGCCGTAGGTGGCGCCGACGGGGTCGACGGGCAGGGTCTCGTCCATGGCGACGCTGACTAGCTTCAGCGACCGGAACCCGACTCCGCGGCGCAGCCCACGGCCCGACCCACCGGCGCCGGGGCCGCCGGCGTCCGGCGCGTCAGTCGGCGGCGGGAGCAGATCCATGGCCGCTGGTGGCAAGTGCCGCTGCCGCGCTGCGGGAAGAGGGAGGTGGGGGTGGGGATCCGACGGCGTGCGGGCACGGGTGGTGCCGCGACACGTGACAGACTGGCTGCGCGGTGACGTCGGACGGCACCGTCACGGAGGCAGAGACGAGATTTGGTTGCCTTTTCTGGGCTGGATAAAGAGGGTTGAGCTGGATTCTGTGGGCCGGACCGCGTGGTCTGTGCTGGCCCAAAAGAAGCAAAGGCTTAAAGGTGACAACGGGTTGCGTCATCACGTGCCTTGCTATGCAAACGGGCTAGCCCACTAGCCCCATCATCTAACCTATCAATATACTCCTTATGTTCTTTTTTATTTATCATTATTGGTGTGCGTACCAAAAGTTTAATTTGATTTATAAAAAAATACATATAATATTTATGTCTCCAAATATATTTGTTAAAAAATTAGATTTAAAAATCTTTCTATTGATACTAATTATGTATTATAAATATTAATATTTTTAAATATATAATTGCCAGCAATAGTTTTTCAGGAAGCACGAACGACAAATAAAAAGGGACGGAGGAAGTAAGCAAATATTGTTTTTTTTAAAAAATAACACTTTTGGCAGTGGTGGCAGCTCAGCAAGGCTGCCACATGACAGTCAACCGGTCCACTGGCCACTGACAGGCTTTGTGCCAGCATTCACGGCACGACAACGCCACGCCACCCGCCTGGCACGACATGGATACAAGGCGCGATCAGGCTCTATCCCTTCCCCCTCTCCCTTTCTTCCCCCTGGAGGGTCCGTGCCGCCGCATGGCGCCTCTACTTCGTTGCTCCTCTCTCTCCCTGTCTCATGTCCCCACTGTCGTTCTTGGGTGGGGTCACCCCACGATCTCCGCTCCGTCTCCCTTCCTCTGTCCTTGTCTCCCTCCCACCTGCGCCCCTCACCTTGGTCCCCCACCGCCACCTGGCCCTGTATGCCGGCATGCCTCTCCTTGCTAGCAGGATGGGTTTGTGTGACCCCAAGCTTCCCCTTTGTTAGACAAGGTAATCTCTATCCCCACCACTTTTTTGAACCAAATCGTTGCTAGTTAGGGTTACGTTGCAAAATTGATTGAGTGGTTACTATAGTTACTTAGAGTAGGTATTTGTTAGTGTTTGTATGTCGTGATTACTATAGGTATTTAGGGTTACGATGCATATTGATTTAAACCAAATGTTTGGTAGTTAGCTTTTGGGATGTTGTGGTATAGTTAGTATGTTACATTAGTTCGGTTGTATTATAGTTGGTTTATATTAGTTAGTTTGTAGTAGTGTAGGTAGATAATTAGTTATGATACGATGATTTTGAAGACTTGATGAAGCTTGGTCAAATAATTTTGTAGATGGATTGTTCAGTCAGATTGTTTTATGGAGAAAGTGTCAGGAAACAAGATGGTTTGTTTGAGTATGGAAGAAGAATTGGAAATGTTTGATGATCCTCCTAGCTTTAGCAACCTTTTTTGCATCTGAAGGAAAAGTTTGATGATGATTTCACACAGAAGTGGAGACCAGGGTCACTGGTGCCGCTACATAAGGGTAATCCAATGGTCATATGTGACCGTGGATGGGGTAGTGGTGGAGAATTTGTACAAGATTGAGGATATGGAGGACATGTCATCCTTTGATGGTGTTAGAGGTAAACATGAAGGGGTGTCGATCAGGACGGTCAATTGACGCTGGAGTAGCTCCATTCCTATCCATTGAAAATTAGTGATTTTAGGCATTTGGCAGTAGGCCGTATAATCGATGACTTTGATGTGAATGAGTTCAAGCGGGACAAGGAGGAACAGTAGGAGGAAATGATTGGTGATGTAGTTAGCAATGTTTCAGAGGATTCAGACGGTGAGCCAGTACCAATTCAGGGAAGTTAGACCAAGATGTGCCAGGACCACCTCAAGTACAACATGTTATTCCAATTTAGGGAATACTGGTCAAAGATGTGCCAGAGGATGCTACCACATATGATTCATGGGTTACGTTTAGAGAAGCACATCAATACACGTTCCACTAGAGCCTTACACATCAAATGAGCTAATGCAACTCAGGCCAGCTAACGTACCTTTTGTGGTATTCCCAGCTACAAGGACATTAGCATGAGGGGTATGGCTAGCTATTTGTGACACTAGCCTATAGATGTGTAGGAAATCATTGTAGGACCATGAGAATGAGATCCTTAGCAAGGGGATCATATTTAGTATATTATCTGAGCTCAAGTTGTTTCTTTATGACTATGCAGTGTATCACCATATAGGCTCTACACCGTTAATCAATCTAACAAAGAGTTGAGGTATCACATGATATGTATGCAAGGAAAGTTGTATGTGGAGGTTAAATGCTCAGAAGAAACAGGGCGATGGCAAGTGGAGAATAACTAAAGTGGTCCAATCCCATACCTGCTTCGATAATAAGGGGTAGGAAAGTTATGCCCAATTCATGACATGTTACCTTGCTTGTCACATATTAGGACTCATTGATGACAATAACAACATTTTGGTGTCGTCATTAATGCAGTCCACAATTGGATTCATAGGTTATGGGCCCAAGTACGGAAATTCTTGGCGTGCTAAGCAGATTGCCCTAGAGATTAATGGGGTAGTTCAAAGGAAGCGTACAATAGGTTTCTCAGGATATTGTGTGCAAATGAGTCACTACAACCCTTGTTTTAAATGGTTTATAGACACCGAGGAAAGTACTTCCAAAACTCATACACCGGTGAGGTTAAACATGTCCTAAGGTGTGTGTTTAGTCCTTTGCTTAGATAGAACATGTCTTCTAGTATTGTCTCTCAGTCATACTTGTTGATGTCACTACTTTCCTAACCAGACTACATGGTTGCATTGATGATCGTGGCTATTGTGGATCTGGAGGATCAGATAGTACCACTGGCTTTTGCTTTGGTAGAGGGATTGGAGGGAACAATGATTCATGGTCACTACTGTCATAACCAAACTACATGTGCTTCGCCTCTCGTATGATATGTATGATCTCCGACTGTCACATAGGGCTACTTAATGTTGTGGAAGAACATCTTGAAGGGTTCCCGCCTCTAGTGCATATATGGTGCATGCAACATTTTGTTGCTAATTTATGGTGTCGTTAGAGGAAGGAGATTTGTGAAAAGGTAAGGCTCTATGTTGTGTATGTATAGAGAGGACCAGTTTGAGGAGATAGAGAAAAAACTAGACAAGATGCTAAACAGAGAGGGGAAGTCGTTGGAGGGGCAGATGCAACACAAGGCTACGTGGTATTAGCAAATGATGAGATCAATTTTAGGTATGCCATCATGTCCACCAACTTGTCCAAGTCTTTCAACCATGTTTTCACTAAAGTTTGAGCATTTCTAATATCTAGAATCGCACACATGATCACGGCCTATAGGACCCGGATATGACTACAAAGTTGTGCCATATATGTCACCCTTATACCTCCATTATTAGAACACCATCAACATATGTGAGATTAGTTGTTAACTGAACATGATAACTTGTACTATCACCATTGACTATTTACTATTGAGGCCAAAACCCGCTATGATGGGGGGCACGAACCGATTGTGACAGGCCTCTTATAGTAGCATTGGCATTTGAAAATTGATGACATCAGCTCTCCTAGGGTCAACAATCTTAGGTCTTCTCTAGTTTAAGTAGCTCTTTATTGAGTGTATTCAAATATGACTAGGTTTCACGCACTTGGACTTGATGTTCTCTACTTGCTATTACATAATGATTTCTTACTCAATCTACTACTTGTGCCTTTATATCTTGCTTGTATGCTTAGAGTTTATTAGCTTCTACTTCATATTGTTATAGATCTCTTCGCCTTCTTCTGCTTGATATTCACTTGATTTCTTTCTCACGGCTCCTATCTTCTCATAAACTTACTAAAGCTTTTGCATATGATCCTCTTGGTGTATGGCCGCAAGCTCATTCTCTTCTTGCACTCTAAATCATTGATCTCGCCAGATGCAGATGATCAGTCCTTTTGGAAAACTTTGGCAGGTCTACCATCCTATATCTTTAGTTTTCTTAGCAACAGTGGATATCTCGACTACAACTATCAGAGGGCACCAAGGCTGGGGTTAATTAGTACTTTCATAGTAGATTGGATGCTACGAAGCAATATTTGGGGAGGGGTGGGAGGTGGTAGAAATATTGTTCCTAGAGATAGGGACAAAATAAGAATATAGGTGATGTGAGTCAAACATAGGGTATGCTAAGTCCTATGAAGAAAGACTCTTGATCGATAGATCACTCGACAGACCCCCCTAGGACCGGTTGGGGCTCAGTGGGGCTACACCCATCGACATCGAGTAATGCTCACGCACATCCTCCGATCCAGTCAGAGTTAGCAAAGCCTGATGCCCATGGACGCTACTCGGGATCGGAGGGCCTCGAGCTCCAAACGACGGTAGCCCTAACCTAACTATAGCTTGGCTCCAACCTGAGCTAACGCTCGGACCAACAACCGATGTCCCAAGTGTTCGACAACCCACTAGGCGTCCGAGGCCCTGATAAGTATGGGTCCCATGGACTAGCTCCTTCCACAGGTGCAATGCGATGTCGGCCACTCCCTCAACAGGGTCACATAGACGGCTTGACACAAGACATAAGGCTTCACTAGGTCTAGAGGCACAGGGATCTAGGGCACGCTCATCGACCCCCACCCCCGAGTCTGGGTGCCTTCATCTAGTGGATTCTGAGCCATAGCAGACAACCCTGACGGTCAAGTATCACTACAAGAGATTGGACCTTCTATGAGAATTTTTAGGATTATGACAAACCTTCTATGACAATAACATATAATCACAAAACAGGTACAATGACAAGAAAAAACATATGTAATTTTGACATAAACCTAAGAATTGTAACAAATAGTAATTCTAACACACTGATTGTGACAATTAGGCCTCAGTAAGGTCAGGTAATGCCTGCGGCTCTCCTAACTCCATGACAACGCAAGCCTCTATATACACCATGATAGCCCTCTAGGACCTTGATGCACGAAGACCATACACTGAAGCCCCCGATACTGCCTTGTACTCGTCCTTCCTTAGGATTTAAGGGGAACATCAACCCCGATAAAAGGGGACTGGACAAATAGTGCTCAGTTGCCAGTTTTGTCACTTCTAGAGGAACAACTTAACATAGGGTTCAGGTTCCTCCTATTGGCAACCCAACGAGAGAGAGTGGGTCGATTCCCTTGCTCATTGGGGAAGAAACCTCACCATTGATGAGCCATATGGTAACACCGAGCGATCCCCTATAATTCTCATTCTCCTTCATTGCAACACCCTGATTTGGGTGCTCTTGAATATAAAGAACTCATCACTGCTGGACGTAGTGCCTTCATAGCCCTAACCAGGATACATCATTGTGTCGCTCTTGTGTTCTTGAGTACTCGAGCCATGAAGACCCACACTTCTGACACCTGACGAACATCGATGCTTGCGGCGGTTATGAACCCATGACAATAGGCGAGTGATAGGGAAGAAGAATAAAAAGAGTCATTCACTACACCTATTCAAGATAATTCACTATATGACAGATGTCAACACATTTAACACTTGCCAATCTTCCGTGCCTTACCAATGCATGTAGATTGGAGCTTACCAATGCAGTCTTCCGTGCCTTACCTTGCCATGAGTACTTTCCTTTTGCCCAAAACAATTATAAAGCAAATAGAAACCATTGTCTATGCAGGGAATCTGATGTTAATAACAAAAGGTCACCAAAGGTACCATGGACTATTGTTTGCATTCCCAAAGAAGAAGGTGGCTTAGGTGTTCTAAATCTTAGGACACGGAATGCATGCCTTTTGCTTTAAACACTAAGATAAGTTTTATAATAGGTCTACTGTCCGATGAGTGCAATTTAATTATGTGGGACATACATTAGTCTACCAGGAAACTCTCTAGAATTTCTACCAATCTAAGAAGCTCTTTCTGATGGAAAGACATTTTGAAGTTGATAGATCAATATAAATGAATGGCAATGGTTCTCAAATGGTATTTCTCGTTTCTTTTGGTTGGACCTTTGGGAGGTTCAGATCTTACAGCAATCATTCCCAAAATTAGCTTCTTATTCTAGGAACATCAGTATGTCAGTACACGAGATGAAATCTACAATGCCTCTGATTACACATTTTCATCTGCCTTTGTCTACTGAAGCGTATGATCAATTTATACAATTGGATACTATTATTCAGAATCTGCATATTACCTTGGAGCCTGATCAATGGAGTTATATATATGGGGTTCAGATTTTTTCTCTTCGTAGAAAGCATACGAGAGTCTAACTGGCAGTACACAGTTCACGGTTGGTTGTGGAAGTCATCTTGTCAAAAAAAAATTTGAGGGAATTCAGGGGGATCAAAACAATCCCCACCTACTTTTCATTCATAGTTGCTCGGCAAGCCGAGCGGTGAAAGGGCGTAAACGCCAATCCTCGTACAAATTTTGAGAGGTACAAAGGGGGAGAGGGAGAGATTACAACAACACCAACAACGTACAACAATACTTGAACTGAAACAATCACGACACAACAGAAACAAACGAGGATAAACCTAGACTTAAGTTGAAAGACGCCAACCGCCATCAATTTGCGCTCTCGCCGAACAACAAACTCGTCGATTTCACCGGAGCCTTTGTGCTCTCCACCAATCCTCATAGCTACGCCGCTCCGCTGCTGCCCTCCACCTGAGGAGCGAAATGGAATGGGAGCGAACAGTGGAATGGGGACTAACAGCAGTGACAAGCACGCGTGCTTCGGATCACCGAACACGACAACCTCCTATGAGAGTGATGATGCCACCTCCTGTGCATCCAGGCCCACTTATCGCCATTCAAATCCATTCATGGGGAGGAATCCGTGAAGGGGAAAGACGACAACGGTGGAATTTCCACCCGACATATGATTTATGGCACCACGTAGGAGAGCGCCGACGGAGCAGAGGCGCCAGAGAAAGATGCTCGTCGAAGCGACGACAACGGCAAGCAGCCAAGGAAGACTTATCCAAGATGGGGAAACAAGAGTCGGGGAGGAGAATGGAGAGGAAGAGCGAGCTCAAAGTGGCACCAGGGACAAGGATGGCCATAGGAAACGACGCCTTCATCAAGGAAGTGACATCCACAGACGTCACCGTCGTAGGCCAAGCTCTCACCAAAACTACACGCAGCCTAGTCGAGCTTAGAATCTTCAATGACGCCTCCAGAGAGGGCACGCTAGGTGCGCCATCGTCGCCACACCAGAACAAAGCCGGTTTGAGGCTTTCGCCCAGATTCTACCAGCGTGCGGTCAAAACGGAAACCTTAGACAACGCCTCCAAGGAGGTAGGTGACACAGATTGTACCACCGCTGCCGGCCAGTAAGAAGCTAGGCAGGGTTTTCACCCAGGTTTCATTCGCTCCACAGGCGCACAGCCCAGCTGCAGGCAAGCCCGCGACCAAACTGTGCGCCCTGCGTCGCTGCTGGCCCTGCAAAGAAAACATGGAGAAAGAACACAGGCACTCT
>DXKC01024210.1:0-11957 GCA_031170775.1 Cymbopogon citratus
TGCCACACAACCGGAATATCATTCCCATGCGACTAATCGGTCTGAGAGTTTGGAACATGATCGGTACGAGCAATCCAACAATGAAGTTCAATACCCATATACTCAAGAGCCATGTATGTCAACTCCTACGAACACCTTGATGAAGACTAACACTCCTGCTAGTATAGAATGTTACAGTTGTGGAAAAAGTAGACACTATGTGAATAAGTGTCATGAAAAGCTTGCACAGAAGCAGAGTCAGAATCGACAATGATCTCAACAATCACAACAGGTCCATAAGAAGAAGGTGCAAGGAAATAAAGTAAAGCAAAACCATATTGAAGGCAGGCTGAACCAGGTGCATATAGATAATGCTCTTGAAGCTCAAGAGGTTGTTTATGGTTGGATTCAAGTAAACTCTACCCCTGCCAAGGTTTTCTTTGACCCTAGTGATACACACTCTTTCATCTCCAGCAAATATGTAGAAGATCATAAGGTACTCATGCTTCCTGTGAGGAAACCCATTACAGTTAACTCTTTAGGAAAAGAAAAGAAGGCAGATCATATATGTCCAAAAGTTAGCCTTAACATAAAGGGAGCAAACTTTAAGGAAAACCTTTTTGTCTTGGAGTTAACGAAAGCTGATGTGGTCCTAGGAATGGGATGGTTATCTTCTTGTAAGGTGGTCATTAAATATGCCCAATGTTTGTACTTCTAACAACTTGTTCAGGAGAAAGAATTGAGTATAAGGGTATACAAGTTCCACCTAATGGATATGGAGGCAACCTATTAGAGGGTGGTGACACTAAGAAGGGTAAAGTGGATAGTAAGTTTTCTAGTGACAATGCAGTGGGGCAATCACCTTTAGAGGAGCTCCATGCAATAGATGATGACACAAGTGATGTATATCCAGTTAGGATTCTAGCAACAACCCAGAGGAGCCTTAATGGAAGAGTGGTTAAAGTATGTAAAGTCCATTGGAGTAATCAATCAGAGGAAGATGCAACATGGGAAAATGAGGATCAAATAAAGATAGGGTTCCCTCATCTTTTCAAGGTGTGACACAATTGCCTCGATGTTGAGAAGACCTTGGCTAGGCAAAAGGACAACAACATTCAAGGAGTGTCATATGAAGCCTAGTTATTCTTTGAGCTGGAAGCATTTGTTTTTAGATAAAAGTAATAGTCTTTATAAAACAAGTGGTCTATGTCATTGGGTCTTATTGTATGAGTCATGGGTTGCTCATTAAGATGGTTTACAAGTTAAGATGTTGGAACCATCTCATCAAATCCTTTCAACTGTTCACTTGAAACTTTAATTCATTTTCTCCCACTTGTTTCTTTGAATCTGGAGTAGAGTTGTGTGCTATTAAAGTGACGACAAAAAAATGATTTTGAAGGAAAAATCTGGCAATACGATGCTCTTGTGCATGTGTTTGAGGATGAGCAATACTTTGTTAAAGTGGGGTAGCGTCCGCTACCATGATCAATCACAAGTATTTTGAGTCACAAGATGTGAAGAACTAAAGATGAATCTTTATTTTGTTGTTCCCAATCTTTATCTTGCAATCACCTTATGCCAATCCTTGTCCATTGGCTATACACCTAATACAAAGTCTATCAATATCATTCCTATATTTACCTTGATTTGTTTTATCAACTTTTGTTGATCCTTGGTGGTTGGTCATACAACTATTAATGGCCGAAAGGATTGGGAAGATCAATCTTTGTCTTCCTAGTTAATCCATAATCCTATATCCCCTAAATCTTGAATCATAGATATGTGAATGCTTGGAGACCAATCCTTTATCTTTCTAGTGATCAACTTTTATCATACTTGATCAACCTTGTATATCTGTCTAGTCTTTCCAAATGCTATATAGACGACTAGTCTTCATTTCTCCTCACAATGATAATATATCATTCTTTTGTTGCATTTCCTAAATCTTGTGAACAAGTATGGAGACCAACCTCGATCATTCTTTTTATACCTTATATGCTAACCGCCACTCCTTCTTTGTAAATCCTAAAGCTCCAAAACAATGTTGGAGAATAAAAATCTTTGACTTTCTTCTCAACCTTTGTTGATCCATAAATTCCAATATCTATGTTGTACAAAGTCTCAAAAATATTCTGGATGATTTGTTTCATCTTTCTCCCTAGTCTTCTCGAATCTCGGGACTAGATTCATGTTAAGTGGGGTAGTTCTGTGACACCCCAAAATTTTAATTTTGGGTTGTCATTAGCAAACACTAAATAATGTGAGGGAATTTAAAAATTTTCTTTGAAAAGATTACAAGATTTATTCAATTTTTGTCAACGTAAAGTGAACAAACATGTGGCATATACAACTTTTTATAAAGTTAATGAAAGTGTGTTTTGTTTGTTGATTTGCTTGTGTGTTTATTGTCATGTTGTGATTGAGCACGAAAACAAATTTCTAAAATCTCGATCTAATTCTAACTAGTTTCTCTCGATATCCTAAAATAAACATTCAAAAGCTTTGTTTAGAAATAAGCCTAAAAAGGGAAGTTGTAAAGTACTTATAGAATGGAATTCTATCTCCCAAAAATGATTCAAATCAACATCTCCAACTACCTATCAAAATTTGGTGTTGAAAATGCTTTGGAGAGGTGGTTTAAATTCTTTAAACAAAAAAGAAAGATGTTTTCCTTTTCCCTCTTTACCTCCCTCGCTTTCGGCCTTTTCCCACGCGCAACAGCCCAGCAGCAGCTAGCGTGCCCAGCCGTTGCAGCTCCGCCGCAGCCGGCTCCCTGCCTCGTGCGCGCGTCCGCATTTGGGCCCTGCCCGTCAGCCCGCCCCTGAGCCGCTGCCACGTGGGTCCCACGCGTCAGCGACGCGGTCGTCTTTCCCACTGCGCCGAATCACGCGGAGAGCGCCGCCGCCGCCCGATGCGCCCGTGCACATGGATCGAGGATCCCCTACGCCTATAAAGGGACGAGCCTCGGTGCACCGTGCTACTCTTTGAACCCTAGGAGGTGTGGCGCCGCCTCTAACCCAAGCAGCACGCCGCCATAGCCGCCGCCCCTCGAAGCTCGGTGTGCCGCCATCGATCTCCTCCGCTAGTGTGCCTCAGCCAACAAGAACCGATTCCCGAGATCCACATAGAGGTGAGGAATGTGTTGGTGTTAATCACGTCCTCTCTCTCCGTCTGTCACGATGGCGCGACCTTGACTTAGCGCCACTGCCATGCTCGGTCTGCCTCATCGCGTGTGCCGCTTCCCTTGGCCGCTAGGAGCCAGTACTAGGGTGCACGTCACGCTCGCCTCCACCCACGCTACGCGCTCGTGCGCTCGCGATGCCCTAGTGTGCCGCGCAGCCTCGTCCTACTGAGGTCCGATCAATGCCAATGGCATCCGCCCGTCCTGCTCCTGCCACCGGCCACCACCGACTCGGGCACCTCAGCCGCACTCGTGGGGTCGCCCCCTACGTCCCCGTGCTCTCCCCTTCGTCCGCCAAACCCTGTAGCACCCGCGCCGCCGTAATCCAGCGAGTCACCACCGCTATCCAGGACCTCACCGCCGCACTTGTTGCCACCGCCGGCGAGCCCCCCTTGCAGGACCTAACCGTGGCCACCCGATCTGATTTGGACGGCCTAGATTAGATCTGGGATACCGATCAACAGAAGTCAATCGGCCCCACCAGCCACTGACGTGGCAGCCGCGTCAGCGCCACGCAGGCTCCACGTGGCGCCTAGTCAGCAGAGACCGAGTCAACTAGGTCAGCAGCCGGTTAGCCCTGTCGCTTTTGCACAAAAGCCCCGGTACTTTTCTGTAACTATGCATCAGTCCACCGCAGTTCAAAAACTATTAAATAGAAGTCCTATTTTTACCATTTTAAACCCTGAACTTTGAATGGCCATAACTTCCTCATTTTAACTCTGATTTCAGTGATCTTGGACTTTCTGGAATTGTCTCGATGAGTAGAATATCTCTATGTGCTTACTTGCTATTGTTCATGTACTGGTGTACTGTTGCTTATTTTAGTTTGTTTGCTTGCATGTATTGCTCTCTTGTTTGGTGATCGATACGTTTAGAGATCGAAGGACGTTTCATCAGCGCTGAAGAGCAAGAGTTGAGGATTGACAAGAGCAGCAGTACTAGATACCAGAAGATTGAAGCTAAACACTTTTGAGCAGCTACACTTTGGACTAAGGCAAGTGCAGGCACCATTTGATCATATTATACCTACTCATTTATAATTTAATTTACTTTCATTGCATGTGTCCTAAATTGTGCAAACCTTAAGGACCTGACTAGCCATTTCTACCATAAATATCACCCTAGGGTTTACATTCACGGGTAGTGTAGCTGTGCTTAGTTGCTTCGCTCACCAACTGATACATGTTAATGAAAGTAATGATGTTTACTAAATACTTTGATGAATAATGATGTCTACTAAATACTTTGATGATGAATAATGATGTATTAATAACTTGATGATGGGTAATGGTTGTTGCTGTGAAGTGATAAGGATGCCAGATGCATCGTGGGTTAAGGACTAGTTGTGAGCGTCCACCTAGGACATACCATACGACTTCCTGGCTCTGGCTTGATGGAGTAGCAGAACCTCCACTAGTAGGATGCAACTTTCCGTGTAGGCCCAAGAGGGGCTCTAATTGGTTGGGGTCTCGTCCTACCAAGGGGTGCATTTTGGTTTTTCTTGGTCTTTTTGAGTTAGTCACCACTTGGAGGAGGGACCTTACCCTTTTATGGAGGAATCCTTAGCGGTTGCTGCCTATTAGCTGGAATCTATTAAGAGTTATGAGGTGTTTACCTCGGTTATTGTTGGGATTGCTATCCCATGCGTCTTGTTGGGTTGGTACCCTATGGTTATCATTGAGGTTGCGACCTTGTGCTTTGGTGGAATGGCTATTTCATGTGTCTTTGGGTTGCTATCCCAAGTTACTCATTTGAAGTTGCTACCTCGGTATTGATAATAATGATGATGCTTAATAATATTGATAATTATACTTCTATCTCTAATTAAGGGTTGGGATCTATTACTCATAATTAGTAGTAGGTTGCTTAATAAAAGTTACCAACTAAAAGTGCATACCTGTAGTTAAACTATGTTGGCCTTTCCTTTGTTTAAGCCTTGCATGTCATATATTTTCTGCCTGTACTTGCTGAGTTCAACATGGACTCACCCTTGCTATTTTCCCCACACCCTCAGTGTATTAGCAAGTGCTGCTTAGAGAAAGGATAAAGGTGTCATGGAGGTTTTTCGGAAGATTCGTCTGAAGTGCTTGGCATATGGAGCCCTCCAGTCAGCAGTCCCTGCTCAAGATGGTGCCCAAAGAGAAGTACTAGCCAAACATTCCGCGTTACTCTGATAAGGTATAAGTGTCATTATAAATATGTTTTTTGCTATATATAACATTGTTTCTGATATTTATCTACTTTGAGTTGTATGTGTGGGCTTCCTGGGTACACATACGATGACCCTCGGTCTTCTTTGAAAACCAGGGTGTGACATCATCCCCTCATTCTGGGTTGGTCCTGTGTTGGCGGCAGTGGCATCGTTTCCATCCCTAGGTGCAGACTGGGCAGTCACAGCATCATTGACAATCACCACCTTTTCCACCAGTTGATTCACAATTGGGGGAGGTGTTGGTGGTCGGACTGTTCTTTCCTTCGGTGGTAACTCCTCAGTCGACGTAGGCCCGTGTCAAATAGTACAGCTAAGAGATACTCCACATCATAGTCAAGAAAGAGATAGGTTAGTATCAGAGTTTATCTTGATGATTCCTGAAAAACATCTCCAAATCTGAAGTCGACCTCTGTTGACACTTCTTAACATCACTTAAGTTAGGTTGTCACAGTCCTAACATGATACTAAGAAATATTGGTAAAAATAAATGCTAGCCTTTTATAGATGAGATATAAGGATCTGCAAGCGCACAGATAAATTACCATTGTAGCATTTCAACCAAGAAGTATTCAGGTATCATTATTTATATTTACCTCAAGGGAAAGAACTAAGGACTTAAACAATGAGATGAATTTGCTAAACATGCCTACTTATGAGTGAGGGGTTACACAGTCATATACTTGGCAGAGAGGGGTAAACCATGATAAATAGATAATATGAATTATAGTAGCACAGGGAATTAATCACACAGCGATTAGAAATAGACTACTCAACTTTGGTAGGTCGACGTCTGACTAGTTCAAGAGATTAAACTTCTAAATAGTTCTAATTACTAAGTCATTCATCTATCCTAACTCTACACCATCATGTATAGTATAAAAGACTCTTCATCTATGTATAAGGAACATTGCTATAGAAAGGCAAGACAGAGCTTAACTTCCTATGCAACTGCGGTCCTACCAATCCTATCAACGGGGGATGGACTACAAAGTACTCAACGGAACTGTCACTTCTGCGATCTACCACACGACCTGGCCAATAGGGGGCATTTGCAGATAAATAACATCTAAGCACCATGCTTACATGAAATCTATCACCTAACCCTCCCGCGAAGAGAGCTAAGCGCTTTGCAAACTCATACATAAACTCATTATCAATCATAACCATATCAAATGTATAACTAGAATAAACTAAGAACATAATGAATAGAAGCATAATAATATTTAGGATAAAGTATCAAAGAAAGATATAAGATATACCAATCTCTGGAGCTGTCAATCTAAAGTTCCGAACACAGGTGTTCGACTCTTCCTCTATCTAATCTAAACCTATGTAGAATTGTAGAACTAGAGTAGCTATTCTAACTCTCTGGTGGAGAAATCTCTAATTCCCTGGCTATTCTGGTGGCTACCTCTGAGAATAATGATTTTCTTCCCTTCTTCTCTCTTCTCCAGGGGGAAGGGCTCTATTTATATAGTCCAGTAGAATTCACCACAGCCCTTGGATCAACCGACTTAAAAACACAGTGGAGATTACTCCTCAAAGTCGATGGAGGCAGGATCCGTGAGCCTGGACCTGATTGGTCCAGGTGGGCAGGCGGGCGCCTGACCTGGCAGGCGGGCGCCTGACCACCAGGCTAGGTCAGCCTCTCCTTCGGTCGGGTGTCTTCTCGAACCTTCTAGATTACAGAAAAATTGGTTTTCGGATTTTATCTCTATGTAAACCTGACATGTGGCCCTTTTCTTGATAATTCCTAATATCCCACTACAAAAACAGACATTCACCAAAACTCATGGAAATTGTTAGTTAAAACCCTAAGTCTATGGTGATGTTTGTTTTATATCCCATTTTCTTTCCTTAGTTGATATATAAATTTGATGGTTAACAACCGTCAACAACCTCTATGTCTATGCCGCCCTCAGGTGTAGCTGTGGCCTGAGCTCCACTACCGCTCGCACCAACAGTAGTTGGGTTAGTGGGACATGGACTAGGAGGTACACGACTCTATGTACCCTAAGTTGTTCTTGGCGCCTGCACAGTGCTAGTGCTCTGTGATGGTGGTTGGGTGCCTTGGCCCGAAGACGTGCTCAGGTACATCGCCTTCGGATTCACCAGAGGAGGGCTATTTGCCACTTTCTGATGTTTTGATCTCTCATCAAGGGTCAATAGGTCCTCAGAGTCCAATGAATCTTAGTCTGTACTGACAACTCCCATTGCCTCTGGGCCTGCTTCCCAAGCACCAAGCTTCAGACTACCACCGGTGAGCAGAGTGGTCGGTTTCTTCTTCTTTGGCTTGACCGACATCGGCCTCTTGCCTGCCATTACCCAGTGCACCCTGGCAGAAGGACTCTCACTTGATCCACTACTAGGGCTACCTTCTTCAGCTGCCTTCTAGAGACGTTTCTAACCCAATGTCTGTCCCAGGATGGCTTCCCCTTCAGGCCACTTTTCCACCTCAACAGAGAAGTAAACTCCTCGGTCCTGCCCAAACATGGTCTATTAGACCACACATGTCAACACAAGACAAGTATAAGGACATCAAAGTCTATTACTTATTGAGACGAGGTTCAAACTTACCACAGGCGGCTGGTTGGATGCACTAAAAGGGATTTGTGGCTCACGAGGATAAGTGTCCACATATTTCCTCTCCAAAAAGCTATTTAGGCACAAGGTAACTTCATCCCCTGACATAGGACCTTTAGGTGCCTGTCTTCTCTGGATGGGTCCTTTGTACCTAGAAAGTCATACATAGCTCTGACACTCTCCTTGCAAGGATGCAAATGCCACATCAAAAACAACCCTGCTACCACAGCCCCTGTTCAACGTTTGGTGTCAACCAGCTTCAAGAGGTCCACAACTTGCAACATGTTGTCTCGACTGGGTTCCTTTGACCAGTTCTCTATTTGCTTGGGCACTTGGCTGATGTTGCAAGGGACGAGCTGACCTTCATGGCTCTGCTAGGCATAAAACCACCTTTGGGTCCATGTTTTTGGTGGGGTACCATTAGGAATGTCCAACCACTGGGACTTCATTCCGTCTCACAGCTGGATGTAACAGCCACCGGCTATCTCCGACCCCCTGTCCCAGCCCCTTTATTCCTCAAACAGTAAAATGGCGGAATAGACTGAAGTGTGGCAGAATTCCCAAATACGCTTCACAATAGGCAATGAATATCAACACTGTCAGTATGGAGTTGGGATCAAGATTGCAGATGGAAATCCCCCAGTAAATGCAGAGATCTTTCAAGAAACCATGAACCAGCAACCCTAACCCTCCCAGCACAAAATCCTCGAACACTACTATTTCCTCATTATTGGGGTAAGGGATCATGTGGTCTTTCAGGGGCGGGCGCCATACCTTTAGCTCGGGTGCTGGTAGCAGCCCGTCCGCTGTGAGCTTCTTTAGAGATTCCATCATAGAGCTTGATGGTGGCCAGTGTTTCTTCAAATGGTCCACCTCGAACACATCCAGTTCTTGAGCCGCCGCCATCGCCTTCCGCTTCGCCGTTTGTGCCGCTGACGTGACGTCTTCCTCAACTTCCTCTTCCCGACCATTGCCCCAAAGCCAATTTGAGTCTGATTATTGAAGAGATTGGGGAAGAAATGTGGTGGCGTTTGGCTGATCTATGCGATTGCAGATGGATTTGGGAGTTGGATGCGAATGAATGTTTCTTGGAAATGCCGAATGACGAGTGAGAATAGAGTAACTGAAGCGTCGCCCAAGTCGGGTGCACATTTATACTCACAGGTGTGATAACGCTTTGACTTCTAGGGTTTGACCATAGTGGAACGCAGCCTGTTAACGATAATGGGCTGTACCACCACTATGGGCCCTACGGTGCGAAGGCCAGTCAATGGCCCAGGCCTCCTGTTGCCATGCGTCCTTCCACGCGTCAGAGCTAGGGACTCAGCCAGACCACTTGGCCAAACCACGCGCATCTTCCATCGACAGACCAGTCGACGGCCCAGGCCTCCTGCTGCCATGTGTCCCTCCATGCGTCAGAGCTGGGGATTTGGCCCGACCACTTGGCCAGACCACGCGCGTCTTTCCATCGGCAGACCAGCTGATGGCTCAGGCCTTCTGCTGCCATGTGTCCCTCCACACGTCAGAGCTGGGGACTCGGCCAGACCACGTACGTCTTTCCATCGGCAGATGTAAGGTCCTAATATGGCTAGAGGAAGGTGAATAGCCTAATTTACAAAATCTACAAGAGCACTAGAGCAATTTATTAGTAACATAAATGGCTACAAATATGGTTTGCTCTAGCTCTAATTGTTAGGCAATCCACCTATTGCAATTTTAGAAACTATTGTCTCTAATTCAATCAAAGGCTAAGTCGCTAAAACTATTCTAGTGAGCAAGCTAGAGAGCCTGTTACTACTAAAACTACACAAGCTAAACAAACTAAAATGTAAGTAATAAAGAGAGAGAAATTTGACTTTTATACCAACGGTGAAGTGTAGAGGATGAAGCCAATCACCAAATAAAACAATATATATATCAATCAATCCAATTCATCGGGAGACAAGAGATGACACAACAATTTTTCTCCTGAGGTTCACTTGCTTGCCGATAAGCTAGTCCCCGTTGTGTCGATCAACACCTTGGTGGTTCCTTGGTATTTAGCTCTCCAAGCCAAACCCCACAAGGCACTGCAAGAACCCACACACAAGTGCGGTAACTCAATGACACGAGCAATCCACTAGAGTTGGAATTTAGCACTCCGCTGGGGAACCACAACAACCCCTCACAAATTTAGCTTGATTGGGGGCAGATACAATCACCAAATCCCCTCACCAATCAATCAAGCACCAACTGTTAGGTGAGGCAATCACCAAGAGTAATAAGAACACCACAATTGCAATCACCACCTAGTGCCACCAAGCTGAATCACAAATGCAATGCACTAGGGTTCCCACCTCCTCTCAAGAACAAGCACCAACGATGGAGAGGGAGAGGAGAGGGAGAGATCCTCTTGGAGCTCTCAAATCAATCTCTAGCACAAGCTCTCTTTGACTTGAATGGAGCACTAAAGCTTAGGAGTGAGAGAGGATGGAGATCTAGAGCTTTCTTCCTCTAGGGTTTGCAAGAGAAGCAAGGAGGAAGAAGAGGAGGGCACTCTGTTCTGTTCTATTGATTTGGAATGAATGAATCATAGAGATCCCAAGCTCTCTGGCCATCAGTGGCCTTATCCCTTGCCTAGACTCGCACGTGGATGGGCCCCTCCATTCCAACGGGTAGAAACAGCCGGCAACAAGCAGCAACGGCAAGCAAAGGCAACTAGGTAGCAACAGCGACGCCACTTGGGCAAGCAGCAGTAACGAGCAACAATGCAGTGTCCGCCTGGGCCGGGAACGCGCAAAGCCCACTTGGGCGAGCAGGCCTATGGCAGGGCAGCAGCGGCCAGCGGCACGGCCCAGCGGCGGTGGCAGCCCGCGCGTGCTGCAGCAGGCCAGCAGCGGGGCATCCCAGCAAGCGAGCAGTGCAGCACGTCATAGTAGGCCCATGTTGGTGCGTGCGGCGGCGGCCTGCTGTGTGCGAGGCCCAGCAATGCGACAGCAGGTGCGCTGGCAGCCTAGCGGTGGGCAGGCGGCCCACGCAGCTCCAGCAGAGGCCCAGCAGGGCAAATGGCCCACGCGGCCAATAGAAGCTGCAGATCAGCAGCAACAGAGCAACAAACACCTCCTTCTCTTCCATTTTTCTTAACAAATATCAATCCAAAGCAATTGCAATCTCATCCAAATGGAGCATAATCTCATCCAAAGATCATCAAACCTTTAAGCACTTGAGATAGCAACTCTCCAAGATATTTCACAAGCAACTCATCAAGTCACTAATCCCAATGCATATGCAATAGATTTTCAATTTAGTGGCACTAGATGAGTAAAGAAACTATGATTTTCCCCTCTTCATAGTATGATTATCAACCCTAAATCACTCACACCCTCTATGGTGTCTTGAGTGTCAAACAAAAATGGCCCTATGGTTTTATACCTTTGCCTTGAGCCCATTTTTTCTTTTCTCTTTCTCTTTTCCAAGCATGAACACTTGATCACCTTTTTGGACAACACCATCCACCATGATGCATCATCTAGGCTTCATCACTTGGATAGGACCACCTTGTCTAATTCAACCACTTAGCACAAAGGTTAGTCCTAGGTTGTCATTAATTATCCAAACCCAACATGGAGCTTTCAATCTCCTCCTTTTTGGTAATTGATGACAATCCACACAAAGGAGTTTTATAATAAAATTTTTGAATTTTCCATGCTTGTCCAAGCTTTTTATATCAAGAAGAGAAATTGGACAATCATCACAAATTTGATTTTGGTAGCATTAGCTCCCCCTACATATGGATTGGAAGGCTTTGCACATATGCATGGATAAAAAAGAGGTGGGAGAGTAATTTTACCAAAATGATGCTAAGGTGTAAAGAATAGACCTTTGAAGCGTGATACCAATCGGAGTTACAAATTTAGACCATCCTTAGCACCATGAGTAACTAGACATTCATCAAAACTCAAGTACCCCGTGAGATCAACATTATAAGCAAAGAGAGCACTTGAATTACTTGAAAGCATAAAA
>DXKC01024222.1:0-11474 GCA_031170775.1 Cymbopogon citratus
TCTAGAGTGAGTCACAGTATTAGGCCTATTTGCAAACCCAAACTCATATGGATGTCTAGGACTTTACCTCAAAAAGCCCACACAAAACATAGCCATGGGCCAGGCTTCCTCTATATTTGAATGAAAGTCCACATGAAGGGGGAGTGTCAACCTAAACCCTAACCTTTCCTCAGGGGCAGCTGCTCTCGCACACTCAGGTTTGGTGGCTTTTCCCAAGCGAGGCACCGCGCGATACTAAAGCGATGTGCATCCATCGTCGTCCTTGACTCCTCGTCCCACCGTCGTCGTCTTCCTCCTAGCCTCAATAGCTCGTCTCTGTCGACGGCCTCTCCCTCAACACGAAGCTTTCAGGTCCGCTCACTATCGACACACAATCGCGCCGCCGCCTGGACTTCAAGATCCAGATCCATCTATTAGCTCCAAGATCCACTCCAAGTTGCTCTCCAAAATTTGTTGATTTGAGCACGGGTGAGGACGTAGAGCGTGTCATGGGAGATTATTATGGCAGTTGTTGATTCTTCATATTGAGAAGAGTATTTTGGTGGCTGATCACAACCTGTGTGTTGTCAAAAAAGCCATTTGGGCTTATGATAAATTCTCTATGTTGTGTTGGTTTTGGTTTCATTGTATCACTTGACGTTGTGGGTAAATGCTTTTAGGAGTCGTAGTCCGGGTTGTGCGATGAACCCATTGTATTCAGTCTAATGTGGTGTTTTGAGGTTTACATAGTTTACTTTTAAGTTGTTACAAACTTTTGTAGTTTCAATGCAAGTAATGTAATGAAATTTGGCTTTGCCATTGTGGAAAAAATGGAGGGCACAATAGGCAAGGTAGTTGGCTGGACCACCTACTGTAAACATACTGACCCACTCAGTTTTGTTGACTTTCCATAGGGGTTAAAAATTACCAAATGAAATTCAGGAATGATAGCAACACGCTATGAGATCACCATAATGCAAGCAATGTGGGTTGTCTATAATAGTTAGATGGTAATTTAAAGCATTGTTCATCATTATCAACATTTTAACTTTTTCATTTATGTCTCATTATTTTCAGCCATGTCAACCTCCCAAATTACAAGGGCTATATGGATTTATACATACGAGAAAGGACTTGTGGACATAATGAACGAGCATGCAAATATCCCTGTGTACACGAAAAAAATGGTTGGACAAAAGAGGGTTGGAGAAGTATCACCAAATAGTTCAATGAAAAATTTCCTTTGGCTCATTTTACAAGACAACAAATGCAATCAAAGGAAAAGGAGTTGAAAGAGAACTATAAGATAATACAAGATGCTAGGAAAAATAGTGGTGCTAGTTGGGATGAGTCATTATGCATGATTATTGCCAAACCAAATATTTGGGGTGAAATGATTAAGGTTAGTCATTTTCACTCTCTATAAAGCTAGCTATGTTTTGTGTTTCACTCTTTTGAGAAGCTAAACAAAATGTTGTTTTGTTGCATTTAATAGGAGAATACCAAAGTTAGTAAGTTCCAAAAGAAGTCATTTCCTCTATATGAAAACTTGGCATCATTGTATGCAGGTAATGATCACATAATATTTCTCTTATGATTTGATTTGATGCTACACTTGGTCCTGGTCCTTTCCCCTTGGTCTTGTTTGGTCCTAGAACAAGATTTGTGTGTTGTCCTATTTGTTTGGAGATTTTACATTCTATTGTCATGACTCATGTGGTCACTAGTCATAACTCGTAGCAGTAGTTGGTCAGTATAGATTAACAACAACAGTTGTGAGGTAATTTTACATTTAGTCTAATATACTAGTTACTAGTATGCAAAGAGTTCCTACCTTTTGTCTGGCATCTAATTTATATGTTGTTTTCTAACAGGAAGAGATTTGTACTTTACATCGACTAAACATCCTCCTAACAAGATAGCAGGACCTTCAACAAAAAGAAGTCACATTGAACAAAGTACACAGAACACAATTGCCGTCTCTGATACCATTGGCACCAATTTGGCTATTGATGGTACAAATTTGTTTCCTCAAATCAAGAGCCCAGAGGTGCAATCCACACCAACAAATGTTATTCTAGAGGACCAAGAAGGTGCAAGTGAAAAGATACTCAAGTAAGGCCAAATGGCAGCTAAAAAAAGTGAATTCATAGAGTTGAGAAAGATCCAAGTAGATGAGAAGAAGAAACAGGAAGATGATTATTGTGTGGGGAAGTGCATTGATGTTGTGGATGGCATGGAAGACCTAACTGATGAGCAGAAGGCAGATGCTAATGAGCTTTTCCAATCCAAAATGAATCAACAAATATTTATGAAGACAAAAAATCCAAATGTTCGACTAATTTGGCTAAAGAAAAAAATTTCACAGGTGTGTTTTCTTGTTGTCTTAGTTCTCTCTCTTCTTCTAGCATTAGATATGTTTGTTTGTCATCTTTGTTTTCTTCTTTTATAACATTAGATCATCTAATTGAATCTATATAAGTAATGAGACTAATTTGATGCTAAGACCATTTTTTTGAAAGAAGTTAAGACTCATACTTAGAAGATGACCTTGTATAGTGTTAGAAAGTAGCCTGATGTAGCGTTCTACTTATATAAAGTTTCAATTTTCTTGACTAGCTAGCAACCACCTTCTACGTATGTATGTTGTCGCTAGCTTTGTAGATGATTGGCTAGTAGTTGATGCAATTGATGTAGCTGATGTCATTTTTCTTGACCCTCATATGTTATTGCACATTTCAGATGTCGCATATATGATTTGTTTGAGTTTGTTGTCAAAGATCCAATGCTTCACTAAGTGTTTATTGTCAAAATGTAACCATGTAGTTTTTGTTTGTTGTCAAAGATGCAATAGATCTAGCTAGTATCGTTTTTCTTAACTAAGATATGGTGTCTATTGTCAAAATTCACTAAAAACAACAAAAGTCAGTGTTTCAAACTTGAATATAATACACATGTCCAACTTTTGAATTTTTTCTACCATAGGTGCGCTCTTTTGATGTTGTATTATCTAACTACCACTCACTTAACCTATGTAGATTGTTAAGTAGTGCAATGCACTGCAAGTGAAGCATGGAGCACGGCACCTCTCATATATCCTAACTATTGCTTACTTTTTAGAAGCAGTGAATGACATGGAACACAAAGAAGAGAAGGGATGCATGTGGGACAAATGGTCTTTGGCAAGAAAACATATGACTTTTGTTTAATTTTTGTATTAATTTTAAATTGTTGCATTTATTCTTGTTATTCAAAATTAGCTATATGTATTAATCTTTAATTGATGTATTTTTATCTAGAGATGAGTACTATTTTCTTGATCATTAGTTTCATATAATATCTTGAAAAAGACATATACTTTGTTATGTGATGGCCACATACATAGTACTTGATGTCGCTATTGATCTTGTAGACATAAATTATCAACATTTGTTTAGTGTTGCTGTTTATGAATCGATAGATGTTGCTATTGATCTTGTAGATATAAATTATCAACATTAGTTTAGTGTTGCGGTTTATGAATGGATAGAACAAACTTGATAACTTTGATTTAATTTGGATTTTTTCCTATGTTTTGAAAGTGGGATATCTTCTAAGTTCATTCTTATATATTTTCGAGAAGATGTGATAATACGTAGAACATGAAGAGGATTGGAAGAGACGAGGGTGTAAAAAGTAGGTCATAGATTGATAAAGGTTGTACTCAGCTGTGAACCCATATTTATATTGAGTAGATGTTGTCTTGTTCCATTATAAAACCAATTTGGTATAATTTTATATTATTTTGTAGAGTTTTTCTTAGATTAGGCCAAAACAAACATGAGTTGATTCTAAAAACATCCCGGCCTAGCTGAGCATCAACAAAATTATGTCCAGGGTTTTGAGAAATTAAGATGGATTTTGTCTGCCCCTTCCCGCCCTTGTAAAGTATTTATGTGATTGGTTCGTGGAATCACAGCAATTTTGTTATCCCAAGAATTTTGGTAGAAGCAACATATTCCACATGCATCACCAATTATCAACATATTCCATGGATCAAACAAAAAAGTGATGGATCGAGTTTCTTTAGAAGTCAAACGTTTCAAGGTTGGCCAAAATTAGAAAAAAAAGACATTAACATTTCATACTTAATAAGTATCATTTGATTTATATAACTCTTATTTTTGCTTTTTTGATGGACTGAGTAATTTTTCAAGATTAACTACATACGATAGAAAAATCCATCCAACTAAATTTTACCACTTGAAATGGTGAAATTTAAATCATGCATATTCATTAGGCGAGAGGAGCATATTTTTCTGAACTTTTTTATTGATTAAATCATTGTTCTCAAAGAATGATTTTTTATATTCTGGTGGGCTCTAGAGATTTTTGGTCCGGCCATGCACGTGAAACAAAATATGGTCAAATGAAATCATGTCAGAGCAATTCCATGTTCTAGAACATAGCTTAACTTATTATAAATTCGTTTGATTTTACTAATTTTGATGGTTTTATAAATGCTTTTACATCGTTACCCGCGCGCATCGAATGTCGGCGCGTCAAGCCCGCCATCGAGAATCCTCTCGACTCGGCGTCCCATCACACTGCAGGTGGGCCCCTCAGACAGCCTGAATCAAACCTGTTCCCCTCCCCACATGTGACCCACAAAATCTCCTCCGTCCGTTCCCGCCTCAACGGCTGTGATCGTGCCCTCGTGACGTGGCTCGAGACATCCGAGCCCACACATCGGCGCAATTACCTCGCTAATCCCCCACTAATTTGGCACTACTTTATTTTAATTTACAATTTTTATTAATTAAATATTATTACTACCATAGGTTCCGCGGCTTTTGCCTTTCCTGCGGCAGCGAATCGGAGAGCGGAGGGAGGGGAAAGCGGAGCAGCGCCGGCGAGCGAGCGAGCGGGGGCGTTCGAGGATCGCAATGTGAGCACGAGCGGGTTGGTTCCGATCCCCGATTCCCCGAGCCGCGTCCTCTCCCTGGGTGTCCTGATCTCGTAAGATCCTTTTCCCCGCTCTGTTTTTATGCGACAAACAGCAAGTTCTTCCTGCTTTTTGGCTGTTCGTTGCGATTGGTACGGTGAGATTGGCGATTAGGGTTTCGAGGAGGATTATTTGGTGTGCAGTTTGCTGGCTCGTTCGAGGCTGTATCTGGCTGAGGCCTTCGTTGGATCATTTTGTGCGTACTAGGATTCAATAACTTGTATTCATGTATTGGGTGTGGGATTTGTGTCTGTTTGTGTTCTATTTATTGATTGGCAAGCCGCTGAATGGGCGCTTATTACAGGTTCAGAGCTCCCTTTTGGAATGAAAAGTTAACAGCAATACAGCACTAGAGAATCATGACTAGAGTCTAGATGATAGGCACCTTTTTTTTTTTTCTTGTTAGTATTGTAGAACCATGGGTCTCCCCACCACCACACTGAATTTATTTCAGTGAATTGTCTCCTTACCTGATGGTTGGTGCAGGGACACACAAGATGCTGCATCCAAGCTGGGTCGGCGTCTCGGCGTACGTCTCGGAGTATTGGTCCGTGATAATCGCCACTGTTGTCTTCGCCTTTGTTGGCGCGGTGACAATTTACTACACCGTCAATCAGTTGAACAAGAACATCAGCTTGAGCCTGATAAAGGCTATCAAGGCCAGGGCCAAGAGGTACAAGAAATGGAAGGACAGGGTGCCCGCCGCGTCCCACATCTGGAGGAAAGAAGTGATCCCCCGCAGTAAAGGCCTGAAATGCTGCGTGTGCTTGAAGTCCGTTTCGCCGCCTCAGTACTCTGGGGGGACCATCCATCAGTGTGATATCTGCGGAGCCGCCGCGCATCCGAGCTGCTCGGGGAATGCACACAAGGATTGCAAGTGTGTATCTATGGCTGGTTTGGACCATGTGCTTCACCAGTGGGCTGTGCAATGGATCGACAACGCGGATCACTCTGAAGAAGACTCTTTCTGTTGCTACTGTGATGAATCTTGCAATGGGGCTTTCCTTGCAGGGTCACCGGTTTGGTACTGTATGTGGTGTCAGCGGCTGGTGCATGTTGATTGTCACAGCAGCTTGGCCAAGGAAACTGGTGATATCTGTGACTTGGGACCATTGAAGCGGTTGATATTATCACCTCTTTGTGTTAAGGAGCTTCATTGGACAGGTGCTGGGATTTTGAGTTCTATCACAAATGGGGCTAATGAATTGGCTTCCACCGTCCGAGAGACAATTCGGATTCGTAGTAAAAGGTACAAAAGGGGTAGCGCTTCTGCTGATTCAGATAGCTCTGGGGCTATTGAGCTACCATCTGATTGTGAAGGAGATTCACAAGAAGTAAACAGCGCAGCAAAGAGGCGGGATGATCAAGCCAATGGTGAACTCAATGAGGTACACCAAAGCTCTGAATCCGAGAAAGATAAGCAACATGTACCAGATAACACAGCTACAACCAATAGATCAAATGTACAACGTGAGAATTCTCATGTACAGAACAATCAGAAGTATGAAATTATCAACGTGCCTTCTGATTCTAGGCCGCTCCTAGTTTTCATTAACAAGAGAAGTGGTGCACAGAGTGGTGATTCACTGAGGAGGCGTCTGCAGATTCTTCTTAATCCTGTGCAGGTTGGTATGCTTCAAGCTCTTTAGTCACTTTTCACTTGTGTAAGTTTCATTGTTGATTTACTCTGTTTTTTCGATACATTTAGCACCCCCTTTTATTTTTTTTTTTTCCTTTTGAGCACAAATTAAGTAATCTTATTGTGTGGCTTTGTATATATCTTTAGGGCTGACTGCAGCTTTCATAAATCCTCTTAAATTCAATTTATCCAAAACTTCGTTTTGTGCACAAACTATTGTATCGGTAAAGTTTAGCTGAAGTTGCTTCGTTAAGTTCAGTTATAATCCTCCACCTTGCCTTTTTAAACTGATTTATTTTATTGGTTCTAGTGATTATTGATGATATAACTGGAGGCAACTTTCTATTATGGTACTAACTCATCTAGTCATCTCCATTAGGTTTTCGAGTTGAGCAAACAGCAAGGTCCAGATGTTGGTTTAGCTTTATTTCGGAAGGTGACCCATTTCAGAGTTCTTGTATGTGGTGGAGATGGCACTGCTGGTTGGGTTTTGGATGCCATTGAGAAACAGAAGTTTGAAACTCCGCCTCCTGTAGCCATCCTTCCAGCTGGTACTGGTAACGATCTTGCAAGGGTTTTATGTTGGGGTGGTGGCCTTGGTGTTATTGAGAAGCGGGGAGGTCTATTCTCAGTTCTGCAAGATGTTGAGCATGCAGCAGTCACTGTTCTTGACAGATGGAAGATCACAATAAAGGACAACCAAGGGAAACTTATGGCACCACCAAAATTTATGAACAACTACTTTGGTATGTCCATGCAACTATGTCTTAGCTAGGATTCTTTAGTAGGTACCTGCATAGTCAGATAACCATAATACTTGTGCTTTCTCAGGGGTTGGCTGTGATGCAAAGGTTGCCTTAGATATACACAATCTGAGGGAAGAGAACCCTGAACGGTTTTATAGCCAGGTAACACCTGCTTTCTTGCTCCTTGACTCCCTGCTATGTTTCCTGACTCCTTTACACTTGTTGGTGGACTTGCGTGTTGCACTTTTGCAAAGATGACAATGCCCTATTGTTATTTATTTTCCCAGCTTCTCTTGGATGAAATTATGCTAAGAAAAGTCAGTGTTCAGAGCAGCGTAAGACGATATGTAGAAGCTTGAGGGCTTTAACTTCTGCACAATGATTGTTGATTATTATATCTGTGTAGAATATAATAGATAGATATTATTACATCAAATGTACAAGTTTATGTTTTTAAACTTGTTGTATCCTGGAAGGAAATGGATTCCTTTTAACATAGTGTTGGCAATCAAATTTGCCTACAGTCATTATGACATTTGGGGAGTTGAAAATGGAGTGTCTGCTCCTATTGCAAACATCCATACAACCTGGATTCCTGGATGATTTGTGGATGGTTATTTTAGGTTAACTACTGTTCATCAGCACAGGGTATATGATATATCTGAAAATGTGTAGTAGTGCTGGCTTGAAATTGTTGAATAGGTCTATCTTATATACTGCTTTGGTAATCTGAAAATGGGTTTTACACAATTCTTGATTATCTATTTTCTTTGCTAACTTTTGAGGACTCATGTTTCCATTACTAATTGCTACAGTTGAACTTTCATATGGTAATCATATTCCCATGCTTGACAAATTTTCACAGTTATTCTGCACACGCACCATTTTATGTATTAGTTACACAGTTTTTTTTCCTATTCCTGAATAGGATACAACTATTTTTGTAGTTTATGAACAAGGTGCTGTATGCAAGAGAGGGAGCAAAGAACATTATGGATAACACATTTGATTGTTTTCCTTGGGATGTCAAGCTCGAGATAGATGGATCCAAAATTGATATTCCTCAGGTATGTGCATCTCATTGTGGCTATTCACTATTCTTTTCTGCTCTTTTTACATTTTGGCTTAAACACATTATTTTGACTGTTCTGCTGGAAAGAATTCATAAGAAATCCAATTATGCACAATAATGACGAAATCTAGTTACTGCACTTCTTTAAGGAACTTTTGCAGGCTTCTTATGACCTTTGGACGTATTGGAGAAGCATCTTCTAGTAAAACAATGTGACCTTAATTTGTTATTCCTTTGATTTGCAGGACTCTGAAGGTATCCTTGTTGCCAATATCAGGAGTTACATGGGAGGGGTTGACCTTTGGAAAAACGAAGATGATGTCTCTGACGCTTTCCTCCCTCAGTCCATGCATGACAAGAAGCTGGAAGTTGTTAGCTTCACAGGAATGCTCCATCTCGGAAGACTGCAGGTAGGAAAGAAGTAACCTTCCTCATTCTAGGCTCTATGGTGTTGGTTACCTGATTATAATAAAATAATGAACCACCAATTAATGGATAATGGCTAATCTTGACCTAGGTTGGGCTTTCTCGTGCAAAAAGATTAGCCCAAGGTCATCATATAAAGGTTGAAATCAGTACTACAATGCCAATTCAAGTTGATGGAGAGCCATGGTCCCAGGAGCCAGGCACTATAGAGGTTTCTCATCATAGCCAGGTTCACCTCTTTTTTCAGTTTGTACATTTAACTGCATCTGCGTTTTTCCTGTCATCCCTGTCCTACAACGATCCCTCTCTTCTTCAGGCCTTCATGCTTAAGAGAGTCTCCGAAGAACCACTCGGCCACGCCGCTTCGGTAATGGCCGACATCTTGGAAAACGCCGAGAACAGTGGCATTATCACAGCCTCGCAGAAGAGGACTTTGCTCCAGGAGATAGCATCTAGGCTTTTGTAGGACAGTTCTGACGCTAGTGCTTGTAGTCGTGTGTAGCTCACCCGATAGCTTTCTCTCAGTTTTCAGCTGACAGAGGCTTCCTTCTGGGCCACTAGGGTGCCTGGTCGTTTGTACATACCGTCATGGTATTTTACGCCTGATTTGGATTGTGCTTGTGTATAATTCTGTGTAAAATTTTGTACTCCCAATTGGGATGAGAGCTTATCCGTGCCCTCTTGTGCTGTTTGAGGCTGGAGATTCTGATCTCAGTCGTTTGGACTGCTGAAACTTCGATCAATGGTTTCCTGCTTTTCTTCCTGTATTGGGTTTCATTCTTCTCTTTGCACACTCTATACTTCTGTACCTGTTCGGCAGGTCATATATTGGCTGATGCTAGGCTGAGTCTGCTGTAAGTTGGATACTATACAATCTGCCATAACCAGCTGAACACAGCCATAGGATACGATGTATTGGGTAAGATTGAATTTGTTTGTCGCATAGGATTCGATGTGAAATAAGTTATACTGGTAGAATTACCAACCAAGCCCGTCTAGCTCAGTCGGTAGAGCGCAAGGCTCTTAACCTTGTGGTCGTGGGTTCGAGCCCCACGGTGGGCGAATTATTTTTGCCTTTGCATTTTTCACATGTCTTTTTGCCGATAGCTCCAGTCCCTTTCTTGGTTTCAAAAACCGTGTTCTTTATTTATTTTTTCTCCGCCTTGTTGCATTTTTCACGTGTCTTTTTGCTCATAACTCCCGTTCTTGGTTTCAAAAACCATGTTCTTAAATCTTAAGTTTCTTGGCTTTCTTCGCAGCCAGAACTGGTTAATCATCCTTATCTTGGTTTCCATCCATACTATACCCACTTGTAGGCCTACTAGCTGAGATGCCGGTCAGTGCTGGCGGCTTCCAATGCTTGTCCCTTGGAGCTGATCTCCATTTCTTTACACCCCTGCAATCTCGAAGTGATCAGCCAGTCAATGCAATGCTTCCTTCACCAGAGATACATACATATATATACGACACGAAGCCTGTTCCGTTCTTTCAGTTCCCCTCATAAATCTGACTCGACTTGTGCACCATTTGCAATAGCAAATAGCAATAGCAATGAGGCTCCTGGTGGTGCTATGGGCAGTTCTTGCATGCCTCCTAGGCTGCGCCACCGTGCTGCACGCCGGCCACCAGCCGCTGTCAAGAATCGCCATGGAGAGGGCGACGGCCGCTCTCGACGATTCGGCCAGCATCAATGCTCACCCCACGGTTCTTGGCCTCAAGGTTCAGCTCCTGCTTCCCTCGCTTGGTCCCTTCTCTTCTTCAGTATCACTCCCATTAGGAACTGGAAACGTGCTTGCTACTGATCATGCGTGTCTCGGCTCTGTATCTGTATTATATGGCCACTTGGTGGTGTTTCAGGGCCAGAGCAGTGACTGGGTGGTCGTTGAGTTCTCGCATCCGAACCCCTCCAACGACGACTGGGTCGGCGTCTTCTCTCCTTCAGGTTTCAGGTGGGCTCTGCAACTTATGACAATTTCATCTTGTGGGCTTTCTTCAGATACTGACATTTCATCTGTTCACATGGTCAGCTCTGAAATCTGCCAGCCTGAAAACTGGATGGACCAACCACCCTATCTATGCACTGCACCGATAAAGGTCATCAGTATTCAGTACTACATGCTCTTCCCTCTTACTGCTAAATTAGTACCGTACATGACATGAATCATCAGAGACTGAATTTGGTTGCGTGAGTTCACCTGCAGTTCCAGTATGCAAACTTCACGAACGATGCCTACAATAAGAGTGGGAAGGGATCCTTGAGGCTGCAGCTGATCAACCAGAGAGCAGACTTCGCCTTTGCGCTCTTCTCTGGAGGCTTCTCAGATGTAAGACTTTCAGTTCAGCTCATGTTCTCAACTTTTTGTTTAATGAACTGCGGCCATATGATAATTTGGATGGTATTTTCTGACAATTTGTTTTAATGAACTGTAATGTATAGCCCAAACTGATTGCTGTCTCAAACAATGTGACGTTTACAAATCCAAAGGCGCCTGTCTACCCTCGGCTGGCGCAAGGGAAATCTTGGAATGAGGTGATTTTCAATTTTTCATCTGATTTGCAGATGAAATGCATGGGTGATGATTCCTTGAGAACCTATGCATTTTGATGCATTTATATCTGTATGATTCA
>DXKC01024235.1:0-12696 GCA_031170775.1 Cymbopogon citratus
TACTGTAGTACTAGTACTGTACTATAGTTTTCCAAAGAGCGATAGCGTGCGCAGGCACACCGTTATGGCCGTCTTTTAAAATGAGCGGCTAGCAGCTAGCTTACCTTCATTTTGCAGTTGCGCGCACCACTCCGTATCCACCGCATCAGTTCCAATGCAACTTCCAACAGTGATATGAGTATGCTTTTAAAAAACTGCTACGAATGGGGCCGGGCTGTTAACCTGTTACCATTACCAGTTTTGTTCGCTGTGAGCTTTTGGGTCAACAAGGAAGTTTTCCGATCTTGTTTGGTGAATTGGATGAGCGGATAGCTATCAAATGTACGGTGATTAAATTAGCTGTTTGCTGGAAACTGTATTAATTAGGAACAATTTCAAGTCTAAATACTTGGAAAATACTAGTCACACAACCAGAAAAAAAAAGTGAAAATAGTAATCCAAAATCTTTGAATAAACCAGAAAAAAAGTGAAAATAGTAAATCCAAAATCATTGAATGTTTTGGACCATGCTTCACTTATTATTACTACTACTGCATACATACTACTTTATTACTAGTGGTACTGTCCAAATTGCGTTTTACCATAGGCTCAAGTCGTTCGAATCCACAGAGTTTATTCCTTTTTTTAATATAAAGACGACAGAGTTTATTCCTAATGTGATGAAGTGGTTCTTCATCAAATTTTCATTGCATAGCTGATGACTAGAAAAATTTGCAACCACACGTTGACGCATAGTTTATTGCAGCTTCAAACCAGATAGCAGCCGCATCAGCTTGCTCTTGCTGTCCTCATACACACGACGTACGTTGAAGGCCCATCTCTTCTCTCCACAGCAAAATGGTTGCAGCAGTTTGCATAAGATCCGCTCACGTTTTTTTTTGGCTTTTTTTCCAACGAAGCGGCCCTGCGAGGAAGGCTCACTTTGTGTTGTATTTTCCACAGCGGCTCCAAGCAACCGTCCTCTTCAGTTTTGCTGCAACGCACACTCTGCAGCGTTTACTGTCGCGAAATGATTTTCACGACACGGTCAGAACTGCTCATATGGGTGATTTTTGAAACCGACGTCACGCCACCGATTATAAAACACGTGGTTTATAGGGGGACGGCCGGGCTTTCAACCGTTCTTTTGAATTCATTTTCAGACTTCCTCAAAAAAGAAATTCGTTTTAAGATATGGTTATCTTAAACCAACCACCCATGTATAAGCATTTCTAGAGACCCTGCAAATGTCAATTGCCAAACTTGTTTAAAATAAACCGCTTCTCAAAATACATTTGAAATTATAAAATTTTCAACCATATTTTATTTTATGTTATCCCACCAGTTTTTATGGATACACATTGTCAAATTTTACATGTCATGACCTGATATTTCACCATTTTAAAGTCATCAAATGGTTAGTAATATGTGATATGCATTAAAACTAAAGTATTAAGGGCCTGTTTGGCATGGCTCCAACTCCAGTTAGAGCAGCTCTGCTCCAGATATCCAGGTGAAGCTAGCTCTGAGTAGAGTAGGAGCTGTCTTTTAGGGATGTTTGGCTACAAACGTGCTCTCAACTCCAGAATGATGTTTTATTGTATGAATTGCCCACTTTGCTCTTTGGATGGGACCCACGTGTCATCGACTTTTCATTCTCTTTTGCTGGTTCTTTGACTGACCAAATTCCAAATGAACTGAGCAAACCGTTGAAGAAATTAGTGCAACAAATCCGAATCCTTGGCTCAGGTAAAAGGTTATTGTAACTGAAAAATATCTACTATCTATTCTAGAAACATAGATAGAAGAGAGCATTATTCAACAGTCAAATTTTGTGTAAAGTCAGATGCATCGGAAAAACGGGGAAAAACAAAGCAAAGCAAATTGAAACCAATAAGAGAAGAGAAATCACATATATCATGAAAGGCTCAAGAGGATGCATCGGATTCCATCATCAAATTCAGAAAATAGTTAGATACTGTATGTATGTTCATCCTAGCACTCAGTCAGATCCAACGAGACACTCCAATCAATTGAATAAGTAATAGACAGCAGCCGTCCCTGTCCATCATCAAATCGCTCATGCCGTCCCTGTCCAGCAGCTGGCCGCCGCGCCCAAACTCCACCGCAGGAGGTCCGACTCCCGCCGCCGCCGCATATCGCGACCTTCCTCTCCTTCTCCTCTAGGAATATTGTAGGGGATGGAGGCTAGCTGTGGGGAACAGAGGCGGGGAGGGGGGGCAGCGCCGCCCGGCGTGTTCATGGCCTGGAAGGGGCCGGCGGCGAGTGCGTCTCATAGTCACGCGGCAGAGGGAGTGGCGGAGGGAGGCTGGCGTCGGGGGTGGACTCGCGCATGAAGGGGTGGGAGGCCCGGAGAACAAAAAGAAAACGGTTCGATATGTGTAACGGGTGGCAATTGCGGGGAATTTCTTGCAACTCCACGTCTATGTCTATTTTGGCCTGTTATGGAGTAGCAGAAGAGGTGCTCCGAAAATTTGTATCAGGGCTCCAATAATTTTATGGAGTTGGGATGCTCTAATATTTTCTGGAGTTGAGGTGTTTGGCTAGCTCCAGCTGACTCTGGTCTGGATTTCAGCTCTGGAGCCGTGTCAAACACGCCCTAAACACAAACATTGCATGTTGTTTACGCTGTATTTAATGATTAGAGTGCAATATCAACAATTAGCTGAGAGCTGAGAGCAAATATGTATACACTAAACATTAAGCCTAAGCCTTGAGTAGAGCGCCAATTAGGCCTCGTTTAGTTGCCCAAGTAGCAACACTGTAGTATTTTGTTTGTATTTGATAAAATTTGTCCAAACATTAACTAATTAGGCTTAAAACGTTCGTCTCGCAAAGTACAACCAAACTATATAATTAGTTTTTTATTTCATCTATATTTAGTACTCCATGCATATACCGGCATTTTGATGTGATGGGGAATCTTCTTTTTCATAGTAAATTTGATGCCAAATTTGGTGAACTGAACAAGGCCTTAGCCGGTCTAACTCTAGCCCAAGCACTTCATAAAAGCACTACGCTAATCACATAATATTTCTCTTAAGCAATTTTGGTAGCTAGAGCACTAGAAACTCATAGAAATGCCCCTCGGCTCCACACCTCGATATAGCCGTTGGCAGACTATGCAGTGCTCACGAGAAAACTCTGCTGAGGCCACCAGAGAAATTCAGTGCCTACCACGCACTTCAACAGAGAAACGTCATATATAATGGATATGAAGGGATAAGTCACCCTGATGGCTTATTTCTTTTGGTATACCCTTAAATTCTCATATTCATGTGTTTACTCAACATACTATCTTGGTGGATTTTCATCGATATTGTTCCATCTTTTCCCCAAAAACTGCATCCATATGCTGAGCACACCATAGTTTGTGTTTGTGTTTGATGGCAGAGTTAATGGCCCTATATCGACCTGGTGTTTGTGAATGAAAAAAGTACATATCAGTTTCAGCCACCTCAATAATTTTGCAGATAACGTCTAGTCACATTTCATGCTTTTGCTCCTTGTACTCATGAAATCTTTCAAGCTTTGTTCCTTTTGAATAAGGCCATAAATATTTTAAAAAGCTAAATACGGTTTTGATTCGGACTTCACATAGTTCATGTGCTGAAATGTGTAAACTACAATAATAGAATGGAGGAAATTTAATGTTTCCGCCCTTACTCCAATCGTGACTTTACCTCTATTTTTTAAACTTTGTAATTTTACCCTCTTAGTTGTGGATTAAAGAGTCACTAGAATAAAATGCACCATGAGTCCTTACTTTTTTTTCCCTATACACTCATCTACCAAGTATTTCACTTACTCTCTCCGTCCCAAATTGTAAGTCATTCCAATAATTTTGAAGAGTCAAACGATCTCAAATTTAACCAAATTTATACCATAATATCATTAGATTCTTCATCAATTATATTTTCATAATATACCTATTTTGATGTCAAAAATATTTATAATTCTCCCTACAATTTTGGTCATACTTAAGATGCTTTAATTTTTCAAAATTTTTGAAATGACTTTCAATTTGGGATGGAGGGAGTATTATATTATTGATTCATAATTTATCTTTTTAGGGGAATTGATTCATAATTTGTGGTGCACCCCTCCTAGCCTGAATGCTTTTTCCATGTCTATCTATATTGACAGTTGGCGAGCCCAGAAGGTAGGAGAAATTTGGTCCAATAATTTCTTAGTAGGCCCATGACAAGCTTGGCCCGCCCAGGTGCCATTTGCTTCCCATCTTCTCCAACAAAAAGCCAAAAACCGAGACGGACGCCGACCCCGACTCTCCATTTCTCCAATAATTTTTCAGCGTAACATTTCGTCAAAAAAAATTTATCAATGCAACACCTCAATCTCGTGCTTGTGGTAATTTATTATTATATCCCCGTAATTCGTAATAATTTATTTATTTATCCCCGTGACACCTCATCTTGCGCTTCTCGAGATGCATGAGCATGACGGAATTTTATTTCTTCTTTGTTCCGGCGCGTCTGATTTCTCACTATCTGGCATCCAACGATCCGTCTCTTTCCGGCTTCAAAAAAAAAAAAAAAAACCGTCTCTTTCCACGTCAGATTGATCTTGATTGAGGCGGAAAACAAATCCGTCTCTTCCCACCAAAGGCACCACCGCCACCAACCGCCGCCATCCAGTGATGGCCGCCGCGCCCGACGAGCGGCAGCAGGAGGAGGGGAGGCCGTCGCCGGCGAGCGTGGCGGCGGACTTCGCCATGGGCGGCGCGGCCGCCGTGGTGGCCAAGACGGGGGCCGCGCCGGTGGAGCGCGTCAAGCTGCTGCTGCAGAACCAGGCGGAGATGCTGCGCCGGGGCACCCTCACGCGCCCCTACAGGGGCATCGCCGACGCCTTCGCCCGCGTCCTCCGCGAGGAGGGCCCCGCCGCGCTCTGGCGCGGCAACCAGGCCAACGTCATCCGCTACTTCCCCACCCAGGTCCGTCTCCGTTTTTTTTATCTCCTTTTCTTTGGTGCGCCTGCATTGCATATATATGTGCAGCATTGCCTTCTCTTACTGCCAAGGTGCTTATGAATTTGACACCGACTCCTAATCGAATGCCCTGCTCACAAATTTGATTAGCAATCAATGGTATGCATGGATTATCCCGTTCCTGAGTGCAGAAATTACAGAGCCAGAAATCCAGAATTCTTTTTTTCTTCGGGGACTCAGAGTGCCAGAACCCACATGTTTGTTACGGCCTCCATTGTTCACAATTCCTTCCCATCACAGAAAAGAGAGAAACAAACAATTCTAAAGTTGTTGTCTTGTCTCCTGGTATCCTCATCATTTCGTCGTAAATAAAGCTGTGTGCATTTTGCTAAAACAATTTTGGAAAGAGAAATGGTTTGGTAATATGAAAAAGGACTGCTTTCTCTCTATATATACAATTCAGTGATTCACATCTGCACTGCACTTTGATGTAGTGAATCTTCATAAATGAATAGGCCTGTTAAGGAGAGTGTGAGGTGCGTGTTTGTTAGAGCTTTATCCCTTTATTTTTCTTTTCAATTCTTAATATAATGATACACAGCTCTTGTGCGTGTTCAGAAACAAAAAAGTAGGCTAAATTTAAGTCATACTTAGTTTTAGTGGTGACATAAATGGGACCAGACTCAGCATTTGCATCTATAGGTTTTTATGCATTTTATTTACTACATAGGCTTATAATTTCTGTGGAAAGAGCAATCCTCCAACCTTATGCAGGTTACGTGGTTGAACTATATGGCAGCTATCTTTACAGCCAATTATGTGAGCTGTGTTATCGGACACTTAAATGAGCATGTGCTGCTGTTTTCTTTAGTTTGTCTAACTGTGATTAATGTTACATTATCTTTGTGTGTCGCGCCCTGGAGGCGGTGGTGATATAGTTCTTTGTGTCCCGTGTATGCTTTGTCAATAAATTTGAACTTTGTCACGTATATGTGTTTTGCACGTAGAGTTCAGTGTGACATCGCGCAAGCTAAACTCTGTATTAAGTGTGAACTGAGGCTGAGGCCACTTCTTTAAAGATGCTGAGGCCGGAGAATGAATCTGTTTTTCCTTCATGACAAAAAATCAAACCTAAATGAAACTTACATTGTGCAGGCTTTTAACTTTGCATTCAGGGGCTACTTCAAAAGCTTCTTTGGCTATGACAGGGAGAAAGATGGAAAGTGGAAGTGGTTAGCTGGAAATGTAGCCTCTGGCAGTGCTGCAGGAGCTACAACATCGTTGCTTCTATACCATCTAGATTATGCAAGAACAAGGCTAGCCACTGATGCAATTGAATCACGGGGAACCAAACGCCAGTTTAGGGGATTGCTGGATGTTTACAAGAAGACACTTGCAACCGATGGCATGTCTGGACTATATCGAGGTTTCAGTGTGTCTATAATGGGAATCACCTTGTACCGGGGTCTATATTTTGGTATCTACGATAGCATGAAGCCTCTAGTTCTAGTAGGCCCATTGGAGGTACTGACAGTCTCTTGAAGTAGTATGACTATCACAGGAGTTTCCTGCTAAGTTTTATATGGCACCCTTAACTTCTGTTTTTGATGCTATTCAGGGGAATTTCTTCGCCAGTTTTGCCTTGGGCTGGGCAATAACTACATTCTCTGGGGCATGTGCCTATCCATTCGACACGGTCCGTCGTAGAATGATGTTGACTTCAGGACAACCATTTAAATATAAAAACGGTTTCCATGCAGTAAAACTGATAGTTTCAACCGAAGGGTTCTTCACATTATTCAGAGGTGTTGGTGCAAATATTCTCTCAGGGCTGGCAGGAGCTGGAGTTCTTTCTGGCTACGATCAACTCCAACGGTTGGCAAGCCGGTATGGTCACAATTTTGAGCACAAGATGAAAGGGTCATTGAAATGAAGTGCATATGGATTTATATGAATAGATTCAGATCCGTGGTTGAAGTCCGGACCATTCAAATGGGATGCTCAAGCAAGAACTCCTGAGCCTGAAGAACTTCACAAAAATTATTGGGAAAGAAAAAGGAAAAGTTTTCCTGGAGATGAATCTCACAAGGAAGTCATTGCAACAAAAGAAAACTCTTGTAAACAGAGTGTGCTGAATACTATATTTAATGTCTAGATCTAATCCTTCAAGTACGAATACATGTACATGTTGGTGTTTCTTCGATCATTTGAGGGCAATAGTATCCTATCAATGTGAAATGTAAATCCAAATCCTTCTGTAGGTCATGACCAAACTATTTTTCTAAGGAAAAAGAGATGGATCTCTTGACTCTTGAGGAAGGTTCTTCAATTCTAGATTTGGATTTCTGCTAACATCATACGAGTCATGTGCAAATGTACATGACATTTTTGCAGGGCTGTTAGACCTTTTTCGAAGAGACAGGATTCAAGTGGATTTCACATCCAAAACTCTGTCCATCACTCAAAAGAGGAGTAAAGGAGCCTCTAATCCCCATCTGTCTCCGATTTTGATCATTGCTGGGGAGCTGAGTCCACCACGCTATCAGCACTGAACTGAAAGGAGGGGAGGCTGATGAGCCGTGTGAGTTCACTGCCAAGTCTGGTGATGGACTTATCCATGGGAGGTGCGGTCACCGTGGTGCCAAGGTGGGGGCCGTGCCAGCAGAATGTGTCAAGCTGCTGCTCTGAAGACCAGAAGATGAGACATTGTGGCTGGTGGCCCTCACGTACTCATATAATGGCATCACGACACATTCACCCACATGCCACATCCACCGCAAGGAGGATGCACCTTCAACCAGGCCACTGTCGTCTGCTACTTCCCACCCAGGTACGGTCTCCTTTTCTTTTCCCTGTGTATAGTCATTGCTTGGTTCACCTTGAACCTTGATGCATTGTCTTCTCTTCCTGCCAACCTTCTAATGAATTTGATGCCAAGTGTTAATCGAATGCTCTGCTCATAAAGTTAACTAGTAATCGATACTGTGCATAGATGTGGCAGCACTAGAATGTTTCCTTGGAGAACTTACTTCCTGCACCCACTCGATACTGTGCATAGATGTGGCAGCACCAGAATGTTTCCTTAGAACTTACTTCCTGCACCTGGCCTGATTTCTCACAATTCCATTACATCAACAACAACATAGCCTTGGGGTAGGCTAGAGCTGAAACCCAAAAGAGACAAGAAACAAAGAAACACAAAAAGATCACGGTTCAGGCACAAATCTTGAAGGTATTTGTCTGGCTGGTTCCCCCATCCTCTTATGTGCATCTTGAAAACCAAAATTCTTAAGACTAATACTTGTAATTTGGGAATTTCAATAGCTTGGGATGGTAATCTGACTGGTCATATACTCGCTGAATCTTTGTAGATGAAACTAAACTATGCCAAGTTTTTAAGGCATACTTATTTTTATTGATGACAGAAGAAAGACCAGACTTCGGATCGATATGTTTTTATGCACCTTACTTGAAAGGCATAAAATTTCTGTGAAAAGAGCACCTCCATCTTATGCAGGTTATGCAGCTGAACTATATGGCAGCTATCTTTACAGACAATTGTTGTAGCTGTGTTATCAGACTCAATTAAATAAATTATGTCCTTCTCTTTCCTGCAGTTCTGTAACTCTAATCAATGTCAGCATTATCAAATATGGACCTCAAAACATGTATACACAGTCAACTTTTTGAGTGATGGATGATTTGTTTTTTTTGTGCAAGAGAGAGAGAGAGAGAGCTGATTGATGAAGCGTGACTACATATTGATGCTAATGTTGTTGTCCCTTTGGTCATTGGGCCAACTGTTCCCTATCAGTGTGGAATTTAAATTATAGTTTTGAGAGAAAGGGTACGTGAATAGTGCACTTGGAATTTCTTTGTTAAATCGTACTCTTCCTTCTCTGCAGTGAATTAGATCCAATAAGTACTTGTATATTATCTTGACATTTGGTGGGAAGGCAGTTGGCCGCTCATGACATAAGAGGTGTGTGTGCAATTGAAGATTGTTGGCTCGTTCCTGCATGAGTCACGACGATCAGCATAAGAGAGCGAGCCTTAAAATTTATAGTCAATGTTGTTAATTATTACATCTGAAAAAAATTATTACGTCTGCCTTTGTACATCCCTCTTTCATAGTCCTCAGTCAGCAGCATTGCTCCTCACCTAGGATTTAACTGCTTGACCCAAGTACACGGTTGCCACAACATCATGCATATGTACAAAGGAATTTGTGTTGATTGTTATCCCACAGCAGTTTTGTTATATGATCTGAAAAATCTTCTTTGCGGAACAACCCTTTTCACTCAAAACACCTCTTAGTGTTTGTTTCCTATGCATTTTGATAATAACGGATCCTTTAATAGCTTGTATCATATGTTCCTGCTTCATGTCATTTTGTCATGTTCTTCACAGAACAATCACATTTATACCTCTTAAATGTTTGTTTCCTTATGCTTTTTCTTGATAATGGATATTACAGTAACATTTAAGGTTTCCCCCTGCAGTGAGGAGCTAAATACATCTAAGCTTCCTTCCTAATTCTGGCCGGGATCACGACTAATTGATCGGAATGTTGCTTCTAGGTGGTGCACAGGCACCGGCTAAATCAAACTTTCCATGGTGAATTGGTGATTGTCTTGTTTTGACAATATATTTTCCTACCACCGCAGTTTTTTGGCTGGCTCCACCCACCAGTGTCCTTAGTCGTGAGCTTCCTTTTGATGTTAGAGATGATACAGATAACCTTGAGTGTTGCTTTTAGGTTGTAATCTTATCAACGACAAAGAGCTCCTGTCATTATTTCATTCTGCAATCATTACTTGTATGCCTGTTATTTCATACTTTTGTTACTGTAACACTGTTGCTGCCCTGCTGGTTCAATACCAGTACTGTTAATTGTTTCATGGCACAGATGACAGTGGAACAAAATTAAGATGCATTCAAAGAGTTTAGTGCTTGGGCCTTGTGACTTGGGAGGATATTTCTTGTGCTCATCAACCGGATGTAAGTGAACCATCACATGCGCATGCTGCATGCATATTATTTGTGTATTGGTTCATTGTTATGCTCTTCATTCCAAATTATAAGACATTCCAAGAATTTTGAAGAGTCAAAGTATCTTAAGTTTGACCAAAATTATAGAGAAAACTACAAAGATTTGTGACATCAAATAGGTATACTATCAAAATATGATTAATGAAGAATCTAATGATACTTAATTGGCATCATAAATATTATTATCTTACTATCATATAAATTTTGTCAAACTTGAGATGTTTGGACTCTCTAAAATTATTGGAATCACTTATAATTTGGGATGGAAAGAGTAGATCAGAAACAGAAAAGAGGGGGATTTTTTTCCTTTTGTTTTTTTATATTTGTGGTGGTGGTGCTGCTGCTGCTGCTTGGAGTTAATTGTGGCTGAACCTTTTGGAACCTAAAATTGAAAGGTCCTCTTCAAGTCTTCAAGTTATGGGGTTTTCCTGCATATTAAGAATAATATAGCATGTAGGCTAGGCCGGCATTTTAAACCCCTGCCAGATTTTCATGCATCAGTATGTACCTGCCATTTCAGTTAAGAAAATCATCTTAAAGGCTTCACTTAAACCCCAGTTTTGTTTTCAGTCTTATCCTTTGCTACTTTGATCTCCTTTTACTATTATTATCATTACCATTCTCTTTGTTGGTGGTGGCTCCTGTTGGGTTTGCCCTGTTGATCCTTTGTTAAATATACTTGCAGCTTAATTTACTAAAAGTATTAGACCTATGTTCCAGCGTTTTTAATATTTAAATCAAACTATAATTGATTACAGTGCATGTTCATTAGTGCCAAATGGACAATTCACTGTTGGGTACTCCCACTGTTATGCTGGAACATTAATCAGTATCACAAAGGAGAAAGGAAATGTAAAGCATTGTGGAAACCATTAGTAAGATAACTAATGTAGAAAGAAATCTCTATCTTATAAATCGTTCCCCTGCAGATTTGCATAGAACTAGCATTAAGAAGATCCAGGTGTTGATGCCTAGTCTGTTGTATGTGAGTCCCGCGGGTTGACAGATTGGAAGCACAATAAGATTTCTGGTGGGTAGCTAAAACAAGCCAGTCCCTGCTATTCTGGAGATCCCATCCATATGATCCATAGCGTGAATCGGGGTCCTCAGCGTCTGATAGGCGCATTTGTGCAATCTGAACTTGGCAGGTGTAGGTGGGTTCGCCTTCACTTTTCTCAGTTTCATAATACATACATACATACAATAGTCCCTTATTCAATCCGAGATAATCTACAATCATTTCTGTTTCATTACACCTAATGTCTAGTATAGGCTTTATGATTTGTTTGAAATAAGGTTGTCTCAAGCCCAATCTATAGGGGAACGACTTATGGATAGAGGTTTCTTCTACATTAGCTATCGAGCAATAATGTATTCCACAATGCTTTACATTTCCTTTCTCCTTTCTGCCACTGATTAATGTATATGTTCAGTCGCAACACGAGGACTTTTTTTTTTTACTTTTTCATGAGGACATGCTTGTTATTAGTAATAATTAATTTATCATTTTAGAATATATGTTTCCCTTAGTATTTTTAGTTCTCACATTTGTGTGTATTTGCCATTTATATATAGATATAGAAATTATAAAAACTTTTTTGTGGTCTACGGCCTCCGTCTTACAATACATTGAATTATGACTTCTAAAGTCTGTGCTGAAATATAGGATATTCTATGTTTTATTGTTTTTCCCATTTATATATAGATTTAATGTTTTAGTGGTGGGTGTGTTTTCTTTTTATATCTTTTACTGATGCTTCTTTTTCGAAGAGCGTGTCATTTTTTTCATTATCTAAGAAAATGTTCAGATTCCGCAAAACTTTTGTTTAAAAGAAATGTACAATTTAAGAAGAAAACTCTTTAACTGGTTTTAGTCGAGATACATGTACATGATTTAAATATTTACTTAATTTACTTTTAAAAACAATGTATTGTATGCAGGACTACGAGCTTATGATTTTTTTCTTTTTTATTTAGACCCCGTTTGGCACCGCTCAGCTTCATCGATGAAGCTGTTTTTTTAGATTTTAGTTTTATAAACAGCTCTTTAGGTGAAGCTAAAGCTATTTCACACTTATGTTTGGTAAAACAGCTTCAATTAGTGGATCAAAACAGAAAAATGAGGAAGAGAGCTGGTGGAAGCTACTATTTTTGGTTTCCTCATTTTCCATTGTTTCGTAAAGGGAAAGAAAAATAATTTTACATGTAAAGCTGTTTTAGAAATAGTTGTTTGGCAACAGCTGGGAGAGCGCCTTACATAGAAAGAAAAGTGCTTTGTGCTACTATGTCACTCCTCCTGCCCCGAAGGCCCAACTCTTGTGGTTGTTGAGAAAAGTTGGGCTCTGTTGATCTTGTTTGGCCCGTTGAATTCCTCTGGATGCCTGATACCGTGTTCACCTAATCGATAGACACAAATAATGTCTAATAGAAATTACTATTTTTTCATATAAATTCACCACCTGATTCCTTTTATTCATATCTTAAGAATTTATCATATATAGTAGAGAATTAATACTATGATTTCTAGTTTTAGAACATCTCCTGGGATTTTCCGGTGCTACGTATTAAGTGGTAGGCGACGTCTCCGTCGACAGCGAGACGTCTATGGTGACTTCGTAACTTGAAGATCTACCAGTCCAGTCTTCGGAGGTGCTCATAGAGGTAGAGTTTGCGTGCGTGTATTTATAGGGGTGAGTGTG
>DXKC01024286.1:0-11358 GCA_031170775.1 Cymbopogon citratus
CCAGTCATTCTGTCCAAACTTGAGAAAATATTTCCTCCTTGTTTCTTTGATGTGATGCTGCATTTGGCAATTCATTTACCTGAAGAGGCAATTCTTAGAGGTCCAGTACAGTATGGGTGGATTAACCCAGTTGAAAGAAGGTTGTTGACATTGAAACGGTTTGTGAGGAACATGAGACGACCTGAAGGGTCTATTGCAGAAGCATATGTCGCTGCTGAGTGCTTGAATATTTGCTCAAGGTACTTTGGTGATGATGTTCAGACACGTCACAATCGGGAGGGTAGGAATAGAGAACGTGTTGGTATGAGGAAAACAACTGCGAGGAGGTGGAGCCATATATTGAGTATGTTATCCCATTTAAAATTTTAGTAGTTTCATATAACTAGATTATTAGCTTGGACCTAATATGTGGGTCACTATCATTTGCAGGATATATAGGAGAGAATTGGAGGACGAAGGATGTCGTGATGTTCAAAAAACCCTTGAAAAGCATTTTTCTTCATGGTTCAAGAAGCATGTAGGTTTGCTGTCCATTTATTTGATAAGTATCAATTGCTTTGATTTTAGTCAAGTTGATTTACTTTTTTGTTGGCAGATTGCAACACGTCGTTATGTGGATAAAGAAGACATAAAGGATGGGTTATTTGCATTGTCATGTGAGCCAAATTTGCGAGTTAGAATATTTTCAGCATGTCTTGTTAATGGCATGCGATTCCACACTGTAGACCGTGAGAAATATAGAAGAACACAAAATAGCGGCATTTTGGCTGAGGGTACACATGACAGCGAGGAAATTGACTTTTATGGTTGCTTGAAGGAAATAATTGAACTAAGGTACAACTCAGATTCTAATGATGACCGAACAGTGGTTCTGTTTCGATGTGACTGGTTTGACACTCATGGAAAGAAGTTCAGAATGAAGGATGATGGGATTTTTAGAAGTATAAAGCATGGCAGTTTCTGGTACAAAAATGATCCTTTCATTCTAGCAACCATGGCAAAAAAGGTTTTCTACCTAGAAGACACCAAGTACCATGAAAAGTGGCGAGTTGTTCAGAAGTTTTCACATAGACACTTGTGGAATGTGGCTGAAAATGACAGAGATGATATACCCAATGTCCTGTCATTGTCCTACCAAGATGGTGAGTGTGAAGGTGGTGTTCAGGTGGCACTTAATGATGGAACTATACAAAATGAACAGCCGATCAATGAAGATTTTCATACTGTTGATGCTACCATAGTTGATGACCTTCGTAGACAGAGAGAAAAGGAAATTGAAGAAAATGAGTTAATTGACGAGGATGATGAAACTATATGGCAATATGTCAGTGATAATGAATTTCCAACAAACCCTCCTCAGGATGATGACGATGATAGCGATTACAGTGAATGAAGTTTAGTTTCTGCACGTCCTTGTTAGCATCAGTGGTTATGTGTCTTGATGGATCAGCTACTGTTGAAGTTTACAGTGAATGAAGGGCGCAGCGAGGAAGGGATCAGCTACATGTTGCTGATCTGTTGTTGTAAAAAAAACTATATGTTGTCTAAAAACTATATGTTAGGCCATATGTATTTCGGTTGTAATCGATCATGTGTCTTGATGGTTCTCCCAAATATTTGTATGAACCTGTTACCTAGATGGAAATGAATCGTTCCAAGAACAGATATTATTTCGGTTGTAATCATGTGTCTTGGAAATGGATTGTTAGGCCATATGTATTTGGGTTGTAATCATGTGTCTTGGAAATGGATTGTTCCAAGAATAGATATTATTATATGAACATGTTATCTCGATGGCCATATTTGGGTTGCAATCATGTGTCTCGATATTTTGCAGTCTCCTAAAAATGTTACTTATAAAATATGGACATGTAATATAGTATATCTATATATATATATAAAATATATAAAAATGGAAAAATGACCCATGTTTAAAATGGTACAAATTTGGTATTCAAAATATTTCCATTTGAGGCCATTTAGTGGCTCATTTGACCAAGTTTGACTCAGTTTGACCAAGTCAAATCTTGGATTTTTTTAAAAAAAAGACACTTTGACTGCAGTTTTTGAAGCCCGAAAATGTTTCAAAAAGAAAAGTCATGAATAACAACTTTGTTAAACTCATCAAGGTCTACAGTTGTCGTAATGGTCAACTTTTTATTTAACAAAGTTTGAACAGTTCAAATTCTGAATTTTGAAATTTTCACACCTACCGACTAGTTTTCGGAACCCAAAATGGTCTCAACTCAAAAAGTCACGAATACCAAGATTGATCCACTCATCAAGATGTATATTTGATACATAGGCCATTTTTACATTTGGCACATATAGTCTCACATATAGTTTCATAAAGTGTTTGCGATTTTGTGATAGTATTTAGCAAACATTTTCTCAAATGCAAAAATAACCTATGTATCAAATGTTGATCTTGATGAGTTATACAAACATGGTATGCAAAAGTTTATCATTTGAGGCCATTTACTGCCACATTTGACCAAGTTTGTCCAAGTCACATCCTGGATTTTTAAAACATATGACTATTGTTTACCAAGACTTTCTCAAATGCAAAAATGACCCATGTATAAAATATGCATCTTGATGAGTTGTAACAACTTGGTATCCAAAATATTTCTATTTGAGGCCATTAGTGCCTTATTTGACCAAGTTTGACCAAGACAAATCTTGGAATTTTTTAAAAAAGAGGCTTTGACTGCAGTTTTTGAAGCCCTAAAGTGTCTTAAATAGAAAAGTCATGAATAACAACTTTGTTAAACTCATCAAGGTCTATAGTTGTTGTAATGGTCAACTTTTTATTTAACAAAGTTTGAATAGTTCAAATTCTGAATTTTGAAATTTTCACACTTATCGACCAGTTTTCGAAGTCCAAAATGGTCTCAAATCAAAAAGTCATGAATACGATTGATCCACTCATCAAGATGTATATTTCATACATAGGCTATTTTTGCATTTGACAAAGTGTTAGGAAAGTGTAGTTCTAAATCCACAAGTCTCACATATAGTTTCATAAAGTGTTTGTGAGATTCAAGATTTTATGACAGTGTTTAGTAACACTTTCTCAAATGCAAAAATGACCTATGTATCAAATGTTGATCTTGATGAGTTATACAAACATGGTATTCAAAAGTTTTTCATTTGAGGCCATTTAGTGCCTCATTTGACTAAGTTTGACCAAGTCACGTCTTGGATTTTTAAAACATATGTCTAGTGTTTACCAAGACTTTCTCAAATGCAAATATGACCTATGTATAAAATGTGCATCTTGATGAGTTGTACAAACTTGGTATTCAAAATGTTTTCATTTGAGGCCATTTAGTGCCTCATTTGACCAAGGTTGACCAAGTCAAATCTTAGTTTTTTTTAAAATGGCTTTGACCGCAATTTTTGAAGCCCTAAAATGTCTTAAATAGAAAAGTCATAAGCTCCGCAATGCACAAAAAGAAAACATTTTCTGATCTAAATATTGCCTTGCTAATCAAATTTTCAATGCAAGTGTCGTAGTTTAAGATGTCTTGCACCTAAAAGGAAAATGCAAAAAGGCAAAAAAAAAAAAGAAAAATTATTTCCCGCCAGCCAGGAAGTGGGCGCGAATAGAAATTGGCTGGCGCGTATCCTGCGAAATCCTACGTGCAAAATGATATTTTTGTCCATACATATTCTAGAAACTCTTCACTTAGGCAAGGGTAGTATGATAATTTTGCCACTGCCATGACCTGTTATCTCCACCGCTCATCCAAACCCTAGAGGTCCAACTCCATTTTCCACCCCCAACAGCCGCCACTCCAGTATTCCTCCGCCGCCAATCCACAGACCACGCCGCGCCGTCCACTCCTTCCACTCGCCCCCTCCTCTGACGCTGCTCGATCCATGGCCTCCTAGGTTGCAGATCGGCCCCCTTGGCTGCGGAAGCCCCCAGCGCCGGCGCCGACCCCATCCATCCCTGACGACGCCCAGCCCCTACTAGTCCGTCCGCCCTACCACGCCGTCCGAGATGGCTCCTGGTAAGAAGCAGAGGAACCGGAAGCCAACCAGCCCACAAAGAGGTAAGATACTGAGATTTAGGTTTACCGAGCTTTGCCTGTTCCTTTTGATTTGTTCTCTGCCGTGGACGTCGGGCTCCAGCACAGCGGGGAGCTTTGTCTGTTTTCCTTGCCTCTGGTTCTTAGCAGCTGCGCTGCTTATTCTTGCTCAGGGCACTGCGTGTGGGATACAGAGGAGAGCTATGGGTTCGTTCTTCAGTGTTTGGTCTGTTGATGTAAATGTTTGAGGCCTCACTTTTTTTTTCGGAACATACAGGAGAGCTATGTGTCATTGTGTACATAATTAACCTTGTTTCACTGAAAAAAATATACTGATAATCCGCCATAGGTGGACTTTAGTCCTGGATCCGCCATTGCTACTACTGCAGGATCTATCGAGCAGTATAAATACCTGCGTATACCCCTACATATACATACTACAGCAGGGATACATATGTGCGCACATGCATGTTGATTAACTAGTGCAAAAGACACTGAGATTTTGCCTTATGTTTAGCCTCAATAAAGGATGGTAGATGTAGAGCAGATGATGTGTTGTCAGATGCTAGTTCTCAGATTTTTCTCTGTTCCTAGTTGCCATATGTAGAGCAATTATGGTGGAAAGCTGATGTTTTGATATGACGAGTCCAAGATCCTCCGAATTTTTTTTGTAATGCATATGTTACCTACTCTGTTGACTGAATCTGATGGTTGAACTAGTGTACAGATGTGTGGTTGAACTAGTGTCCAAGATCCTCGAGAACTTTTTTCTCTGTACCACCTACTCTGTTAACTGAATTGGTTGTTGTTAGATATTTCTTTGACTCTGTGTCAGGTGTGCTTAGATGTGTTAGATCATATCCATTTATTTCTCTCATTATTGCTCTATGATGTACTGCTGGTTTAGCTAATTTTTAGTGATCTGATATGGAATGTCATCTAGATGGTAGTATCTAGATGTGCCTGAATGATAGTATCTAGATGGTTTACTTTATAAGTATTTTATTGCTGCTCAATACATAGCCATTACTTGTGCTGATTCTTGGTTTCTCTTTCTCATGCTGGTACAGAGGCTCCACTTACTGACATTGAGAGGATGCAAAGGATTATGAGGAACAATCCGGAGTTCCAACGACTTGGTTTAGGGCAGTTTCGTGCTACCATGAGTGCTTGTTTGCCCACAGGTGCCGCAGAGCCCACGGGTGCCGCAGAGCCCACAGATGCTGCTAGTGAAAACTCTGGTTCATTGTATCAACTTGGAGATGATGACATGGAACAAGAAACAGCTGATAAGGTATATGCATTGTTCTACTATGTTTAGTTCTTTACTCATTTGTGTTCAGTAAGCAGAATTATTTATCTTGTTTTAATTTCTTGTGTGCAGGAGGCATGCGTAACAACGGTCCTTCAAATAATGTCTCCAACAGTATCAGAGGATCAGGAACATCTAAGAGAGTGACAGCAATATCGGAGGGAGCAAGAATCACTCGAAAGAGGGCAAGGCAATTATTTGAAGCTGCTGAAGATTGCCCTGTTCTGGATACTGACCCACAAGATGGTGCCACAGATCAAGAGTTGATTGTTGCCAATGCTCATATGCAATCTGACAACCACAACATAACTCAACAGGGTAAAATATTCTACCACAGATCAAGAGTTGATTGTTGCCAATGCTGGATGGGTTTGTGATTTCACTAATAATTTCCCAAATGTTACGATAGGTCCATGTATGGCAAAAAGACGCATGGGCAAAGGCTTGGATAGGATTTCTAGAGGATTAAACGACAAGATCAAGGTGCACATTGCTCCAGGGAAACAAGCGGCCAGAGGCACCTATGCAAGCTGCAAAGCTAGCATCAGAGGCTGGCATTGTTATTCGGGACCATGTTCCAATTCTCCCCCACTCTAAGGACTATATGGAGGATTCTGTTTTTGCTAAGGCAGTTTAGGAGGACTACTTGGCAAGAGTTGGTGTAAGTGCCCAACCTGTGTTTTCAGTGTCTCCTTGAAGTATTGTATTGCATGAATGTAGTGTTTCCCTCTTGAGTTGTGGCTGGCTGTAGCTGCTGGTTCTTTGCATTAGTTAGTGTGTTAATTCGTAATCCTCCAGGGATAACTTGATCTTCCTGAGTACCATATTGATACCCGGATCTGGTATTGCATATTCATTATTATCATTAAAAAGTTCATCTAGCCTCTTCTTTATAATACTTACATATAATATCATATCATTGTCTAAGCTAATAAACTGTTGCAATCACTTAATAAACTTAATAGTTGAATAAACTTAATAAATTGTTGGTGTCACCTAATATAATATCATATGATCTAGCTTCTTCTTTTTATTTTGCAGCCTATATAGTTGTGTTGCAGTCACTTAATAAACTATTGATGTTATGTTTTCTCATATAGCATAACTACCTCTTGAATATGCATGTTATGCTTGAGTGTCTTTTAACCATATCCTCATTCTCATGTGTAGAGTCAATTTGACATTGACATGGCAAGTCAGCCAGTGGAAGATGCATGCTTTGATATACTCAAAAAAGAAACGAGGACTATCAGGCACATGTTGAAGAAGAAATACTTCAATGATGTACCAGCAAACAGGGTCAGAACAACTTCACGTTGGACAGTACAAGTGACGAGCAGTGGAAAAAACTCGTGGAGATGTGGTCTAACCCAAAGCACAATTTCTAAATTTCGCTCGCAAATGTTTACTAAAAGTAAATGAGCTACATGTCCCACTGATGGTGCCTTTCTACAGGAGAAGTGTCTGGAAGCCAAAAATAGCCGTGGGCTAGTAAAGTTACAACAGAGGACTGGATCTCGGTCCTACATTGCTCATTGCTTTGTCGTGGTAAGCTACTATTCTGATTTGTTTCATAAATGAAAAATGCCTTATTGTGTCCAAATGTTTCTGTATTGAGGTTCCCTATTGTGTATTTATGGTTCAATAAAATAGTGACTAATATGATCTGTGGGCTTATTTCAACATCTGCATCTAAATCAAGTACAAAACCGCAATATCAGCTAGGGCCTGTAGGTGCAACTTGGGTGCTAATAGTGACTAATATGATATGTGGGTTTATTAGTATTATCTGTGTCTGTCACTTGTTTAATTTGTGGTTTCGATGTAATTTCAGAAGCAAACAAAATATAAGGATGCACCACCGACAGCGATTGATATATTCAAGGAAACCCACTGTAGCAGCAAGACAGGTTTTAGTGAGAATGCTAAGAATGCTATTGTGAGTACTTATCTCTATCTTCTCTTGTTTTGTGATGAACAACATTTATTAAATTTATCACCTATACTCTGTCCCTATTGTCTACTCAAGTGGCTGGCTGCTATAGTTTTCATAGTGTGCTGATTGGTGTAATGGAACCAGATCAACGTAGCCACTTTTACGGTAGAATGCTTGTGTGCCATGAATGAAAAAATAAGGAAATTAAGTTGTTCCTTGTCAATCTTTTAGAGGAGGCTGATATGTATGTTGATGGTGGGCAGTTCAGCAATCAATAGCTTATTCACTCAATATGCAGTCCTGGCAGCATTTCTTTTTCCCATGATTTGGAGGCTGATGTATGCATGTTACTATTTGTCTAGAACCAATTACATCTTTAAGCTCTTGATTTTGGTCAATCTTATAGATGCTGATGAATGCACGTATGCTGCTATTGGTCCTGAAACCATTTTGGTCAATGTTTAAGCTAACTATTTTAACTATAGCTATAACTGACTTCTTTTATTGCTACTGCCAGGCTCAAATGGAGGAAAAAGCTGCTGCTCCACTACAAGAAGGGAAAGATCCAGTGATCCCTACCAAAGCTGTAATTCAAGTTATGCCAAAGTCAACTTTCCTTCGCAACATTGGTATTCAGCCTGCAATATCTAAGAGAGGGACCAAAGCTAGTGAGGTTGATGCACGTGTATAGAAACTTGAGGAATGAACTGGTGGCTGAGAAGGAAGAATCAGCAGCAGTTCGAGCTTAGGTTGGTGATGTGATGCATAAGTTAGAGGAGGAAAGGGATGCAAGAAAGGTGGGAGAAGAGCATGAGGTGTTGAAGAAACAAGTAGGTGAGACGCAGGGATTCTTCCGTTCTTTCTTTGCTGGCAATTTAGCATTATTGGGTGCACAACAGTAAGTTCTAAAAGAACTTGGGATGCCCAACAGTGAACTCTTAACTGCTATGTATAGTTGACTTGATTTTGGAGGTGATGTTGATTATTTTGTATGATCTAGTAATCAATTGAACACCATTAGATTTATTTTGGCACACTTATGTGGTATCTGATCTGGCTAGAGGCGAACTGTGAACTCATTTGGGATATGACTGTAACCTATGTATAATGTTACGTGAATTTGAACTATTCATGTGTAATGTTATGTCAATTTGGACACACAAGTGATATTGGTTGTTTTAATCTACTAGTGTAATTGTGGTTCATTTGGTATTGGTTGGATGTGAATGTAATTTGATGGCCTATTATGCTATAATGGATCTGAGTTTGAAATTTTATTTTCTGAAATTTTGATTCTGGCTTATTTTGTATTGTCCCGCTCAAAAACTTGCCAGGCCAAAATGGGCAAGAAAAAAGTGTTGTGGGCTAGGCAGAAAAAATGAGCCATTCTAAATTATTGGGGCCAAATACATTGGGCTGGGCTAGGTAGAAAAAATGAGCATCCTAACTTGTTTGGACCTCTCAAAAAAAACTTGTTTGGGCCAAATGTATTGGGCTGGTCTACCAAAAAAAATTGAGCCCTAAACAATTGGGCTGGCTCATTTTTGGCCTGGCAACTATGTTGGCTTAAACAGGCCAAATTCGGTCAAAAAACCTATGACATTAAATCAGTTGTCATAATTGTTTGTGACAATCGAAATCAATGTCATAATATTATGACTTTAATAAATAAATGTCATAGCGCATCTTTTGACATTCCATTTTTGTCAACTTAATGTCACAAATAACAACTTATGACTTATTTTTCAGGTATTATGACAATTTTCAAATGTCAAAAGATGACACATTTTTTTGCAGTGTTTCATTAGAGCATTCTGAGATGTAACGTTGGGGAAATCATTTTGTTTCATGAACACTTTTTTCAGATCTGCCCCATGCATGCTGCTCTCACAAACAAGAAAGTACTGTAAGACTATCAGCAGCGCGAACTGAAAAGCCACCGGTAAAAACATGTACCGTGCCACATCGGACAATGAAGAGCTGCAGCGGGGTACGTTAAACGGTACTGAACCGATGGCCAAACGCGAAGTATGGCGCTGCAGCGGAGGAACTGTACAGGCCAGGGCCCCACCTCGCGCGTGAGCCAGCAGCGACCGCGCAATCTGCACGCGCATGCGGGAGATGTCCAGTGGCGGGCCCCACTTCTTTTCATCCAACAAAAAATGTTATAACTCACAGACCACAAATCCAAATTAAATTTCGATTGCACCATTAAATTAGTTACAATAAATCCTTCAAAACTAGATATCACATGGATATATTTGGATAAAATTTATAGAAGATGGCAAGTAGGGACCATTTGTGTTTGGTGGTATAGAGTATACTGTAAAGGTTGTATGACTGCGGAAAAAATCAGTTTAGAGTAGGGAATCTTGATGACTAGGATGTATAGGGGATGGAAATAGGGGATCATGGCTGCGGGTAGTCTAAGCCCTGCATACTAATCGGGTCGACCAAAGTAGCAGCATGCAGCAGGGGCACAGACAAGACAACACATGGAGAAAAAGATGGACTGGACAGGGAGCCCCATGCGTGTACCACACGTACTCCTCCTCCTTCATACCCTACAGGACTAGAACCAGAGCCTCTCTCCCTGCCATGCATGCATATTTTCTAATACTGCAACGTACTGTACACCTGAATGAGTGGCCGCATGTGCTTTGGTGCACTGCCATGCCCACAGAAAAAGAACGGTTGTCACCGTGGAGCTGGTGCATGCGCATGTGGGGGAGGGGCAGTTGAGCGCATGAAGAAGTTGGCGTGGGGTGATGGGCCGCGGGAGGTTAGAGCCCACGAAATTTTACCGTCGGACAGATTGAACATTAAATCCACAGCATTACCGTTATAGGTTTCAAACAAACAAGCCTTTAATGGAGGTCCGAACTGTTATGAACTTTTTTTTCCTTGTCTGGTTTAGGTGTAATCTGTTTTTCTTTCTGGGTGTACTTTTTTTACCGAAAATTTGTTAGGATCTGTCTTTTTCTGGGTCCGATTTAGGTCTAATCTGATTTTTCCCCAGAAGGTGCTTCTTTTTTTTACCGGTTTGTTTCTGCGGTGGACTTGTTTTTTCCGAAGTTTTTTACCCGAGTTTAGTTCTGCCATGTGCATGATTTTGTTGGGAGCTTTTTAGGTGTATGTAGAGATATATAAGAGGTCGTATATTATTACATATACACACACGCGCGCACATGCACATGGAGGCTAACCCTATGAACACACACCAAACGGTGTGTGTGTAATGCCTATTGTACAACTGTCATTATCAATTGCGCTGATGATATGATTAAAAATTAATTGATCACTAATACTAAATCTTAACACTCCACCTTGATAAATTGGTTTGTGTCTTTGTCAGTCATCATCTTGAAGCTTTGAAAAAAAACTTTGGAAAAAAGAACCAAAGTGTAACGATATACTAGGCAAAACTTTGATATATCCTAACCATGTCTGTTTGTGATCTATCATTATCATTGAGGGAATCTGATAAATAACCAACATCTTTATATCCAAACAAAATTGGGAATCTGATAAATAACCAACATCTTTATTTACCATTCTAAACCCCCAAATGGTTTGTTTATGATATTTTGGAGGTGCAATTTATAGTGTCAAACATGGCAATATTGTGATAGCATTTACATTTTCTTAAATGACTTTTAATTTTTGTTTGAGAAAAATTAAATTAGTGGACGTAATCACTAATGCTTTCCTACAAATAAGCTCACAGTTTTCATTCGGCATGCGTTTTCTTTCAAAACATAGATAACATGTGGATAAGTTGGAGTTTGTTTTGTTTAGATGCAAAAAAAAAACAATGCTTTTTTGAATAAATATTGTTCAGAGGGTCGAAGCACATCCAAAGCGTTTTTTTTAATTCCGGTTTATTTGATTTCTCTGTAATGGCTGAGTATCATAATCGGGATAGCCGCATCTAGAAGAATGTGGCTCGGTTCGCCACTTTCTCCTTACCTTCTTCTGCCTAAACCTGCTAAAATTTTGAGAAAAGGACAAGCTCTTGCAGTCACTTCGGGAGGATACCTTATTAAATGTTTTGACAAATAAATGATGTCTTA
>DXKC01024295.1:0-17270 GCA_031170775.1 Cymbopogon citratus
CTGTGCCTTTACTCTTTATAAGTTATAGAGTACCAATGCTCCATCCAATTCGCTTGGTGATGTGGATAAGACTAATCGAATGGTAATATGGTATACACACAAGGAATGAAGTTGGGATCAGAAATTAGCTGCATTGGTGATGTGGATAACCAAAGCAGAGTGGCGGGGGGTACAGTGATAAGGAACTTATTTTAGGAGAAGAATAGTCTTTCAATTCGCTTATAGAATTTATTAGATGCGTCATGTGTGTGTGTGTGTGCTTCGTAGGTTTTGCTGAACTTGTTATTTGAATCATGCTTGAAGTATTGAGTTTTACTTGCATGACTGAGTCTACTATGTGTGGAAAAGACTGGGCACATTGAAATCAACGTCGCTTTGCTCTTTAATTACTCCTTTATCTTTATATAAAGAGAGAATGGGCAACCCAGCCCTGCAATATGTTCAGTCACTAATGTGCCTTTACTCTTTATAAGTTACTAGAATAACAGGCGCCCTTTGGGCGCCCTACAATGATTTAAGAAGAAATAATTTTTGACCAATAGATGTGTCTAATATACAAAACACATGTATCGCTAATTTCCGTAGTATAAATGGTGGATTCACAAACATGAGTTGCATGGCTATCACAGCCATTATCGCCTTGTTCGGATGGCTGGTTCAGCCAGCCAGCAACAGTGTTCTTGTCTCACGTAAAATCAGCCCAGCCACCAGCCAGCCAGCCAGCCAGCAATACTTTTCTCTCACAACAAACCAGCCCAGCCAGCCAGCACCAGCCAGCCGAACAAGGCATATAGTTCTGTTCAGCTAAGGACTACACAATTCTTCACTACATGCATGGCTGCCATAGCCTTTATAGTTCTATCAGCCATACAGTATCATACTTATCCATTACAACTACAGAACACTATGGTCGCTTAGAATGCCGATCCAAATATATGGGGGATCATTAGAGTGGATACATAAAGCTACTAAAAACTGAAAGAGCGGTGAACATAAGCTGCAAGCGTGGTTTCAGATAAACGCTAATGAGCACTTCGCTGCAACTGGTAGAAGCAAAAAGCACCATGACCAACATTCGCTATTTTGTTATCTTCAGTTGCTGCACTGTAAACAGAAGAGACCATGAGGCGTGCTATTTAGAGCCATAAACAGAAGCAAGAAATTCTTCTAATGTAAGTAGTTCACACCTCAAGTTCTTGCCAATGACTACTCTAGCTTATTCCATAAAAATAGTCATGAGGAGAAAACATGAAAACTAAAATAAGCAAGCATTTATGGATGTCTCAAACAAAAGAGGTGAGAGAGAGGGGCGAGAAGTATCAACAGAACAATGTGGGAGAAGAGAAGAAAATTTATGTCGTACAGCAAGTATACCATAAAGTGTGTTAAAAAAAAAGGTATACCTTGAAGTGATGTAGCCACAATAGTGGAAATATGGGACCATCGCTTTGAATCAATTTAAAAAGCACTAATCAATGCTTCTCAAATTACAGCTTTGGGAAGTACATAAAAAAGAGAAGAAATTAGTAAGCGCAGATAGTAACGGAAAAATGTTTAAATGAAATAGAGGAACTCCAGTAGACCATAAACCTTTTGCAGCAATCTTACATTCCAGTATAGCTTTGAGAGAAATGGCCTACAATGTCCTGTAACAATCCGGGATTTTACCACACACAAAAAGACCAACTACAAAATTTTTTCACAAATATCCCATATATTGATGAGTGACATGTAGATAAACCCTAGCCATTGCACTAGATGATCCCAGTTTTGTTGCATAGACAAGCATTGCATCATATAAACATTAACACATGTGATTTGGATTTTATTTGATTTATGTATTTATATACAAAATCACCAACAAATTATTAATTCATACATCTATAATATTACGTGTGGGAAATAATATTCCACTGCACCCTATAACTCCACACAATCACTGTGGGGCCCACTTCTACACTCTAGCATTCAACTCAGCTTGAATTTGAATAAAAAACAAAAACAGAAAACAAATAGAAAGGAAAAGAAAAGGAAAAGGAAATAAACAAAGCCATTTGGCCCAGAAACCCAACCCGGCCTGCTAACCCCCTCCCTTTTCTTTTTCTAGATCGGCCCAGCAGCCGGCGACGGCCCGTTAACATGGACCGCTCGCTCCCCCGCCAGCTCTCCCACCTGGATAGCGCGGTGGCCACCGACAAGCCGGTCCCGCCTGTCATACCCCTCCTCCCGGTCCCCCCTCACTCCCCTACTTTTGCCGCGGCAGAGCAGGCGCGTCTCAGCCACGCAATCGCGCCCAACCGCCCGATCAGCGACGCCATGAATCCGAGGCCTCGCCTCGCGCCACTTGTACCGACCGGGGGCCGACAGGGTCGTGCAATTCGCGTGACTGCGCGCGCGCCCAACCGCCCGAACTCGCCAAGCACATGCCCCGGCTCCCCACTACGCTCTCCAAACCCTTGGCTGCAAAGCCAAATTGGCGACGCCGCTGCCATCCGGGACCCGTAGGAGCTCGACAGCCACTACTACACAAATTTTAACCGCGGCGGGCGTTTTAGGTTTTTCGCGGTGGGCATTGGCGTCCGCCGCGGTGATGAGGACACGGTTAATCATGGCTTTACCGTGGCGGGCGCCAGCGCCCGCCTCCGAAAATCCTTTAACCGCGGCAGGCAACGTAAGCTGCCCGCCTCGGTTAATAGCATTAACCGTGGCGGGCGGTAATAGTGACCGCCGCTGTTAATAGAGTTAACCACGGCGGTCTCCTTATGCCGCCCGCCGTCGTTAATATTTTTGAATAAAAAAATAAAAATTCATACAGAGGCCATTTCAAATACAGATTTGAATTACATATGCATTTCAATACTAGATTTCAGAGATCAAACAAACACATAAATAAGACATATATACACAGATCAAGCACATACACATGTCCATACATAAAACAGACGAATTCATACACATGTCCATATACAAATCATGCATGTCTTGATGAAAACTAAGTCCATGACCTACACATTTAATCTAAAAACCCCAAGTTGAATCAGTAATCTGAGGGACATAGCATGGTAGGCTATTTCCTAAGTTTCTCATACTTGGGCTCCAAACCTAAGGGACTATAAGCGTTGAAGAACGGTTCCCCTTCAACCACACACTTCTCCATGAGAAACTTACATATGTCTGCCCTGGTTTCCTTCATATCGTATGTCTTCTCGGTATTGTCCCAATACTTCTTGATGTGTTTTTTGAGTTGCCGCCAGCTGCTACTGAAATTCGAGCACTCCCTCATATACTCACAGGCGTAGAAGCCACAGACAAGTGAACCGAATGGTTGTTTGGCACACTGCACGATACACAAATGTTAGAACACATACGTTGAAATCGAGAATGGTCTCAGTGCATGGGTATCAAAACTGATCATTTGAAATACGTACCGGGAAGTTACGCCTGAATTTTATTCTATTCTTATTCTTTTGTTTGCACTTCTCTATTCTTCGGTCATAGCATTCGGGATCCTGCAAGTATTGCTTATAGGCGCTGTATAAAATTAACTTGTGTTAGCAATAATTCCAATGTGTATGAGGTATACAGTAGCTGAATAGAAAGTTCTACCACCTACACTCTCAAGCAATCTTCAAAGTGCTTGTACCCTTTCTTGTTTCCTTCCCGCAATGAGTCAAACACGAAGGCCCTGCCGTCTTGAGGGCAGATGATAAATGTAATCCAGTGGCCTATGAGGCCCGGCCTGCACCATGCAAACAAGATACAGACTCATATATAAGAACGAATGATCCTAGCCACCTAGCTATCCTTACAGACATGTTTTGGACTTACCCGAAGTGGTAGGGAGCCATAATACACCCATCTCCCTTGATCTTCTTCATTACTCTTAATAGGTATATTGCCACTCCCAACTTCAACTCGTCCATCTTTTCCTTTCGTAACCGCGCCCTCTCCTGCTTCATCAATCCAACCATATTTGGATGGTTGTCTGGTTTATCGAAACTAGTTAGAACACACTTAGCGATATGCATTGGAGAGAGATGGAGAGTTCTGGTGTTGCATTGCTTTCTTATATAAGCCATCATCCTGCAAGGACAAGGGCATAAGTAGTCTTCACAAAGATTACATATGCATTGGATCTGTGAAAGTCGAAATTCACTTACAGAGTGAACAAGGTGACTTGGGTGATGTCTAGGTCGTCCCCCCGCAATAGCCTCTACATGTCGTGGTGAAGTCCACCTGGATTTCAGCATCTTCAGGCAAGTCCAAGTACTCGGCCAAAACCTTCACGGTGAAACCTGACATGCTGGCTTTCGCCGCTTGCATATACCAGCCGTGGAACCTCCTTACCTCTCACTTCTCATTGTGGACAAGCTGGGCCATTGGAAGCATGAACTTCCCATTCTCGAAGTGGCCGGGGCAGTCATCCGACACTTGAAACGAACACGGCGGTGTTTTTGGCCTGGAAATATGGGGATACAAATGTTAGTGTGACAACACAAATAGCTTTTAGCATATTAAATAGTTTGACCATAGCGATCGTCGGTGCCGTACCTTTCGAATGCAGTCGAGTATGGGAGGTCGGGTATAGCATGCTCTACATTCTCTGTAGGCTTTTTCAGCGCGGGAGGACACACATGGCTTGTGCTTGGTTGGTTTGCACAAGGCGGTGTCTTCTCTCCCAACACTGTTGTAGATGTTTGTCCTTGGTGCACTTGGCTTGCAGGAGGACTTCCAAGAGGAGGAGGACTTGGAGGAGGAGGAGTTGCATAAGGAGGACAGGTCATGCTTGGTTGGCTTGCAGGAGGCGAACATGGTGGAGGAGGACAGCTCATGCTCGGTTGGGTTGTAGACATTGTCTTCTCTGCCGATGGTAGCTCTGGTCCTCCCGCCGCATTGTTCCTCGGGCCCGAAGAGGAACTTCTTCTATGAGGGAGGGGGCTCTTGTCTCGGGGTGGGGTCTTGCCCTTGTCTCGAGGAGGGGTCTTGCCCTTGTCCTCACCATCATCGCCATCATAATTGCCAGGATGCGGGGGACAAGAACCTGCAACTAAGGGTTGTGACTGCGGCGTCGACTGTGGTGTAGGCTCAATGATGTTGATGTCTTCCTTATTCCAGAGCATATCTTCACCCAATGCCAGTCCAAGGAACCTTCTACCAGTAATAGTGGGATAATCCAACTCAACGTCTTCATACCCTGACGCAAACCATGCAACCGTCATGATGGCATAGTTGTCAGGAATCTGCTCTGGGGTGTACTCATGTTGTTGCATGGCCACCGGCTCCAAAACTCCCTCGGCCACGGTCAGCTTCTTTGTACCCCGGCCGATCGGCACCATTATAGACACTCTCATAGGTTCCTTGACATCATCAATCTGCGTCATTGGGCGATCCAAGATCATCGGCACCGTTGGCCCTTGTGAATGTTGAGATAGGGGCACACCAGCTTGCCGCAACATGTTCGTCCTCATCGCCACCATCTTTGGGTCATTGCTGGTGAAGGCGTCTTGTATGCCCTTCTTGATCATTTTGGACATGGCTTCATCGAAGCCTTTCTGATAGATGTCTTGCTTGTACCTCTGCCTCGACCGGTAGCTAGAAGCGTCAGATTGCCAAGATGGAACGTCCTTCTAGCTCATCTTCATGGACATGCCACAGACGCGGCCCTAGTGCTCGGGGTTTCCCAGTACCATGGTGAGCATGTCATGGCCCCTGCGAACCTTGATGCCACCGCTCTCCTTGTTGGACGAAGCGACCTCAATGAAAGCCTTCTCCCCCTCCTCGATCCTTGGCTCGTTGAATTTAGACTGCCCTCCTTCAGCTTCTTGGGCTTACGGGCATAGATGAAGTCCCATCCCCTTTCCGTGATGTCGGCATAAGGATCAGGAAGCCTAGCCTCAGCGGCCCTTTCTTCCGCCCGCCACTTGGGCTTATGACCGGCGAACCCAATCATGCCCATGTGGTGGGAGTACTCGTTCTTCTTCGCGAGCGCGCGGTTCCTCTCGCTCTTTGCCTTTGCTTCTTCAGTCGTTCTAAGTCTGCAGAACTCTTCCCAGTGATGCTCCTTGATCATATTGTATTTGATCAAGGGTGACCTCCCTCTGTCTAGGTACTTGGTGGTCAGCGTGCTCTTGAAGTTTCGAAGTGCCCATGAAGACACATGCATGACCCACCGCCTGCACTTCTCCATATCCGCGTTGGCTGGATAAGAGAACCGCCTGAGCATCTCGTTCCAGACATGTTCCTTGTAATCTTCAGGGACTTTGTGCCAGTTCCCAAGTGATCTCCACCTTCTCCTTCACTATAACGGAGCATTGGTTGTTGAACTTTGAGATGACACTCGGTGGTTACAACGGTTGTCCCTCCGGCCCCAAAACAAGGATGACGTGGACATCTGGGTGCAACTGGTGCCTCCCGTGTTCCCCCCATCGCAGCTTTGGCGCCGTGGATTTGTTCGTAGAGGTTGCCGTCGAGGGTGCTGGTGGTTCTTGGCGGTCCCCTTCTTGTTCGTCTTGTTGGACCTCATCGAAGTCCAAAGGCTGAGGCACCATCCTAGTTTAGCAGCTTTCAAGTTGGGGGAGGGCATCGATCATCATCGCCGCTGCCTCAGCATAAAAGGGCTCACATACATCATTACATATGCCACTGCCTCAATACTTCATTCAATGGTATAAAAAACTTAATCATTGCATATGCCACTGCCTCAACACTTCATTCAATGGTACACAAAACCATCATTGCATATGCCACAAAAGAACCAAGTCAAAATCAAGTGAAATTCAATTAAGAGCAGTGGACAGAGGTAGTAGGCAGTAGTAGATAGTAGTAGTAGGCCGTAGTAGTAGTAGGAGGAGGAGGTTCAGAACAGGTTCACATTTAGAGTTATTTCACTGTAAATTAATTAGCCACAGGTTTCAAAACAGGTTCACAATATTTCGCTGAACAATACTTTGACATGTCTATTAGGTTTTGCAGGTAGGAAAAACAGACACTGGAACATTGTTAACTGTATATAGAAACACGACATTTGTGCGGTGGCAAAATCCCACAACATTTGTGTATATAGAAACACACATTGATTATTCAAAATAGCATCACAGGCAGTAGTTGAGCAAATCCACCATCTACTAGACAGTAAGTGTAGGCAGTAAGCAGTGGTAGTAAGCAGTAGTAGTACTAGGCACAAGGGCTGTCAGCCTGTCACACAAGGGCACAAGGGCACAAGGGCACAAGGCGGTTAGCAATGCCGGCCTACTCGCACAGACGAAAGGATCATGGTAGAACAGCAAGCAAATGGAAAAGATACACACATTCTTGTACAGCCAGCATATGCAGCAAGTGCTAAATTCAATTTGCATTTCAAAAAAGGAAGTGATAGACCAGGTAGTAGTAGTAGTGATAGACCAGCATGTACTAATCCCAAGAATAATGGTTATGACTTCAGAAAAGAAAGTGACCTGACTAGGTAGTCTGACAAATCAGAAAACTGAAATTAGTGATAGGAAATTAAATTTGAACTGTGAGCAAAGCTTGGACTTATCAATCATGGTTATGACTTCAAATCACTTTATATAACTGTACTACCAAGAATAATATCTGACAGGGCAAAACTATGTTTGCTGCTGTACCCTTTACATTTACCGTAGTTCAAATGTCATTTATCAGTTACACATAATGCATTTCAAGTGCATCTAGTTTCTTTCTGCAGGTTCATTAAGGTCATACCTAAATAGTACAGAGAATAGGCAGAACAATTCTTCTAAAGAGAATAGGAAGAACAATTCATCTACAGTCAGTGGCATATGCTCAACAAAAATATGCATATAAGCTCAATTTTACCCCAATTCATCAGGAATTCAGAATAGGAAGAACAACATCATCTACAGTTGAAATGGCAGTGGCATATGCTCAGGAAAATAGCATCACAGTCAGCGGCATATGCTCAGTGGCATAAGAAAAATAGCATCACAGGCAGCATCACAAGAAGCAAAAATTGCATATGCTCAGCGGAAATAGCATCACAGGCAACATCATAGGCAGCAAAAATTGCATGTGCTCAGCCAAAAATAGTATCACAAGCAGCATCACAGGCATCAGTGAAAGAAGGGGAGCAAGGGATTGAAGCACCTTCGGCGGGCAAAAGGTGCCGCAAGCTAGGGTTCTGGCACTCCGGCGGGGACGGCGAGCTAGGGTTCCGGCGTCGGAGGATGTGCCGAGCTGAAGGAGGTGGTGGCAGCTCCTCGGGTTCCGATGTGGAAGGAGGTGGCCGGCAGCAGATCGCAAGCTAGGGTTCTGGTGCCGGATGGAGGAGGTGGCCGGAGGCGGACCGCGAGCTAGGGTTCTGGCCTGGCATGGAAGAGGTGTTCGCCACGCGCCGAGCAGCGGCAGCGACGGAGCAGGAGGAAGTGCCCGGAAGCGGCGCCTAGGGTTCCGATGCGGAAGGAGTGGCCGGCGGCGGACCGTTCGATCCTCCTCACGGCAGCACTTCCTCACGGCGACGACGGCGCGCGTGTGATTGGAAACGGCGCACATGCGCACGTAGCAGGGCAAACGGCGGAGGAGGTCAGCAGCGGCGATGGCGACAGCGGCGCGTGGCGCGGGAAATTTTGGCAGCCCTTCGGGGTTGAAAAAGGACGGCCGAAGGACTTAGATTTTTTGTCTGAGCGCCGGTTATATATATAGGGTTGGGTTTACCGTGGCGGGCGACCTAAGGTGCCCGCCGCGGTTAAGGCCATTTACCACGGCGGGCACTTTAGATTGCCCGCCTCGGTTAACAGTTCTAGTCAGTTCAATATGCTTTCATTTAAACTTACTTTAATATAATATAATTCAAATCAGTTCAAAATGCTTTCATTTAAACATAGTGTAATATAATATAATTCATATCCAATTCATGCAGTAGTAGATATTAGTAGTTAGTAGGTACAGTAGTAGAGGTAGAGTAGTAATAGGGTATATTAGTAGAGGTAGAGTAGAAGGAAGCAGGAGTAGTAGTAGTAGGTACTAAAACACTTCTAAATTTGTGTTTGCTGCTAACTAGTAGTATAGTAGTAGAGTACTAGTAAAGTAGTGAAATAGTAGTAGTAGAGAGTAGTAGAGTAGTAAATTAACTAGAGTACTAGTAATAAAGTAGTGAAGTACTAGAGTACTAGTAAAGTAGGCCAAAAGTCACACATAGGTTCAAACAAGTTACAACACTTGACTTGGAAATAAACAAAGTTACATAACTTGTCTTGAATATGGAGTGTCCACTAAATTATTACATAAATATTGACATAAATATTGACATCGGGCTCATTTCGGTGTAGGTGCTTTCACAGTCCGCTTCTCACCGTCGGGGCTGGCCCAGGGCATCATCTTGGTCTTGTTGAATCGGTCCTCGACAGCCTTGATCTTCTTTGGATTATCGGTAAAAAGCTGAAGCTCATCATAGTTATTGTATGTTTCGGGACTCTAGACACCATCAGCGCCCACTATCCATTGCTTTCTGGACACAACCACATGCTTCAACTTGCTTGGTTCCTCGGAATGGATGTAGTAGGCCACTTGCGCAACATTGGTTGCTAGTACCCATGGATCATCTTTAAAGCCGATACGGTTGAGGTCCACAATGGTAAGCCCATAACTGTCCAATGAAATTGCCTCCGACTTGACCCACTGGCATTTGAAGACGGTTATGCTAAAGTTTTGGCCATAGTTAAGTTCCCATATTTCTTGGACATGGCCATAGTATTGCCTCTTTTTGCCCATAGAGTCATCGATGCCCTCGTATCGAACACCGCTGTTCTGTGCTGCACCTTCTTGTCCTTTTCTTGTGTATGGAACCTGTAGCCCTTAACATCGTACCCTTGCCACGTGGTGATTTGGCCGGACGGACGTGAGACAAGCTTCGTCACAGTCTCCGTATTTCCATCGGGGCATCCCTCAAGTGGTATATGTTGCTTTTTGAGCCAACCGATGAAATTGCTCTTATGATGGCTGTTGACCCATTCCTCAGTGACCTTTCCTTGATGAGCAATGCGGATCTCTTTCAGGTGCTTTTCAACGTATTTTTCCATGCTCACTAGCTAGTGAAGGATGCTGTAATGAGCTTGTTCCACCTATTCGTAGGGTACATCGGTGCATACTTTTCGGCCTGTGCACCCCATCCCCAAGGTTCTACCTTTGTGCTGGTGGACAAGCAACCCAATCGCCCTGCCATCTCTTATGTACCTCATACACCAGTTCACAGCCTCCTCGGTCGTGTACGCCTCAATCATAGAGCCCTCCGGGTGTGCACGGTTATGGACGTATCTGCTTAGGGTGGACATGAATCGCTCATACGTCCACATCTAGTGCAGGTACATAGGCCCAAGTTGTTGGATCTGGTCGACCATGTGTATCATCAAGTGTCGCATAATATCGAAGAAAGAAGGTGGAAAACACATCTCGAGCTGGCTAAGGGTCTCCATGATGAAGTCCTTAAGGCCAGATAGATCTGCCTCAGCAATCACCTTTTGAGTGATGCAGTTAAAGAAGTAGGACATCCTTGTGATCACCATCTTCACGTGCTCTGGGCGGATAGCCCTGATCACAACAGGAAGAAACACTATCAGCATGACGTGGCAGTCGTGTGAGTTGTAGCCAGTTAGTGTGAGGTCTTTCATGTTGACCAGGCTCTTGATGTTGGAAGAGAAACCGGTCAGCACCTTGAAACTTTTTATCAACTTGCATATTACCCTCCTCTCATCTTCTGTTAGGTTGTAAGCCGCACCAGGGATTTCAACTTTACCATTCTTAGTGGGTCCCGGGTGAAGATCTGGCCTGATGCCCTGGTTTTGAAGATCTGTCAATGACTTGATACCATCCTTCGTCTTGCCCTTGATGTCCATGAGGACACCGATCATGCTTTCAAAGACATTCTTCTCAAGGTGCATGCAGTCGATGGCATGGGGTGTATTTAGTGTTTTCCAGTATGACAGGTACTTGAAGAAAATTGACTTCTTCTTGAAAGGAACCATGGGGACGACAGCATCGTCTTCTTCATCAGATATGCGCTTTCGCTTCCTTGTCTTTTTTGTTCCCTCTTCCTCTACTAGCTTCTTCTTTCCAAACTCGATCTGATCCATATTCTTGACCATCTCATACACCTTTGACCCCCAGTGAGTAGTAGTAGAGTGTACATCTGGTGTCACGTCCTGATTGTTGAAGTATTTATTTATAACACTTTTTCGATACCTGTACTTTATGTTGAGAAACTGTATGTGCTTCATGTAGACCATCTTGCATGATCCCTTAAGGTAAGTTTAGAAGGTGCCGTCGATGAAAACTACGCAACTGGTCTTGCCTTTGATCTGCCCCAACAGTGAGAAAGGACCAGGGTAATCCGTGATGGTAACAAAGATGATGCCTTTGAGGGTGAACTTTTCCTTGCGGTACGCATCCATCATTATAACCCCAACATCAAATAGCGTCTGCATTTCCTCCAAGGCTGGCTCTACGAGCACATCAATATCATTGTCGGGCTGCTTCGGTCCGGAAATAAGCATGGTCAACATAAGGTACCTGCGCTTCAGACATAGATGGGGAGGTAGGTTGTAGATGCTGCTGAGAAGAACCGGCCACGTGCTGTGCGTGCTGCTTAGCTCACCAAAAGGGTTCATCCCATCCGTACTTAGGGCGAACCTAATGTTCCTGGGCTCATCGGCAAACTTTGGGAAGGCCTTATCAAAATCCTTCCACTGCTTCACATCGGCAGGGTGCTACAGCTTGCCATCGCCCTTCGTGCGCTCATCTGATGCGTGCCAGGACATGAGCTTGGCATCCTCTGGGTTATCGAATAGGGCACGTAAGCGGTCAGTGATGGGCATGTACCACACCGATAGCGCAGGACTTTTCCTTTGTGTGTAACCCTCTTCTTCCTCATCCTGCTTAGCTAAGATCTTCTTGACCAAAGTGCTCTTCTTGGGTTTCTTCTTGTTCTTCGGACCACCACGCAAGGTTTTGTCATCATCTGCATTGATGCGACAACCGGCATTCGTTTTGTATTGACTTGCACCGCAGTGAGGACAGCTCGTCAACTTCTCATACTTCTCGCCTCGATACAAGATACAGTGGTTCAGGCAAGCATCGAACTTTCTAACTTTCATCACCGCTGGTCGGATTAGCTTCTTCGCCCAATAGGTATTCTCGGGTACCTTGTTGGGCGTTGGGTACGTGGTAGCAAGGTAACTTAACAGGTCGTTGAAGCTAGTGTCAGACCAACCATGCCGAGCCTTCAACATTAGGAGGTGCAGGTTAAAACAGAGCGCCGTGCACTCCTTTAGACATTTGCCGCCATCATTATAGAGAGGGTCAACTGATGCCTGCTTCATCTCTTTGAAATTATCCAACCACTTTGGGCATCCAAACAAAACGTCGTCTTCGTCCATATGATTCGCTAAATCCTCAAAGAGCTGCACATCCTCGGGCTCATTCACAACAGTGTCCTCCTGACCATTGTCATCGTTCACACTGCCGGCCAAGTCCTCCTGAGCATCGCTGTTGTCGCCTCCAGCTGGTTCAGGTGCCCCTACAGGATCTGGGTTCTTCACCGCTGTCATTGTTGTTGATGAGCTCACTCCAGATGCACCACTACTCACATCAGCGGTTTCACCGTAAAATGTCCACACAGTGTAATCCTTGACAAAACCAAACATAATCAAATGAGATTGCACCACTTTGTCAATGTGGGCTTTTAGGTTCTTGCATTGAGAATACGGACATATGGTTGTCGTTCGCTTCTCACGCTCACGATGAGCTTTCGCGGCAGCAATAAACTTCCTCACTTCAACCAAGTATGCTTTGGATGTTCTATTCAATTGGTACATCCATGACCTCTCCATCATACCCCCTAATACATCACAAGCAACAAAAAAACATAAACTTAGCAAGAGGAAAACAAAAGGTTTCTCTCTCCTCTATAAAAATGGATCTAGATCTAGATCTCAAGAACCAACTCAAAAAGTGGATGAGAGAGCAAGAGGGCCTTTATTTACCTCTTGTGATGTTCTTCTCCTCCACCAAATCCAAGTCAAATCTAAAATCAAAGATTTGGTGAAAATTAGGTCTAAATCTCCCCTTCCACAGTGTTTTGGAAGGGAAGAAGTCGGGAGGAGGAAGAGGAGGTCATGCTGTATTTATGGTGCAGACTTACCATGGTGGGCCACGTAACTCATCCACCGCGATTAAAGGGCCTTTACCGCGGTGGGCGGCATCAAGAGAGTGAAACAGTCTATGATATACCCATGGTCAGAGATTTCCCTCATGTATTCCCAAAAAAACTACCTGGCATGCCCCCAGACAGGGATGTAGAGTTCATCATTGACCTTGTGCCTGGAAAGGGTCCCATTGCTAAGCGACCTTATCACATGTCGGTTGACGAACTAGTAGAACTCAAGAAGTAGCTTGTTGAGCTTAAGGAGAAGGGATAAATTAGGCCTAGTGCCTCACCCTGGGGATCTCCTGTATTGTTCGTGAAGAAGAAAGATGGCTCTATGAGGATGTGCATCGACTATCAAAACTTGAATGCCGTGACTATTAAGAATAAGTATCCTCTGCCAAGAATTGATGACCTGCTAGATCAACTGCGTGGTGCCAAGTACTTCTCTAAGATCGATCTCAGATCAGGCTACCACCAAATGAAGATCAGAGAAGAAGATATCCCAAGACAGCTTTTGTCACACGATATAGGCAGTTTGAGTTTATCGTGGTCTCTTTTGGACTCACCAACGCCCCTGCTTACTTCATGAACATGATGAACAAAGTGTTTATGGATGTGCTAGGCAAATTCATGGTAGTATTCATCGATGACAATCTCGTCTACTCCAAAATAGCTGAAGAGCATGAGCTACATCTGAGAACTATGCTGGAACAATTAGACCAACAGCTACTCTACACCAAGTTCAGTAAATGCGAGTTCTAGCTCGAGGAAGTCACTTTCCTCGGACACATGCTTTTTGCCAAAGGAGTTGCAGTCGACCCGGCCAAAATTGAGGCTGTGAAGGAATGGGAGCAACCCCGCAGCATGACCGAAGTTAGGAGTTTCTTGGGATTGGCAGGATACTATCGCCGATTCATCAAGAATTTCTCCAAAATTGCTCGCCCGATGACCAACCTCCTGAAGAAGACCAAGGACTTCGACTGGACGCCTGAGTGTGAACAAAGCTTCCAAACTCTAAAGCAGAAACTCACTACTACACCCGTGTTAGCACTGCCTGATATTCACAAAGACTTCGTAGTCTACTGTGATGCTTCTCGTCTAGGACTCGGTTGTGTCTTGATGCAAGACGAAAAGGTCATTGCCTATGCCTCCCGCCAACTAAAAGATCACGAACAACGCTATCCTACTCATGATCTTGAGCTTGCAACGGTCGTTCATGCCTTGAAGATCTGGAGGCACTACTTGATTGGCAACAAGTGTGACATCTACACCGATCACAAGAGCCTGAAGTATTTCTTTACTTAGGAAGACTTGAACATGAGGCAATGCCGATGGCTAGAGCTTATCAAAGACTACAATTTGGAGATTCATTACCATCCAGGAAAAGCAAATGTGGTTGCCGATGCTCTTAGTTGGAAAAGCTATTGTCATGCTCTGATCACCGAATCTGTGCCGCCCCAACTCAAGAAAGAAATTGATGACTATCAGATTGGGATTCTTCCTCATGGTATGCTAAACGAGCTGATTATTGAGTATGACCTGACCTCACGCATCCATGAAGCTCAACGAGACTGTGGAGAGATGGAGTACCTTCGAGGGCTGATGAAAGCAAACCGAGGCTGTGATTTTAGAGAAAATAAGCAAGGTACCATATGGTACAAGGACAGAATCTATGTACCCACCAATGCAGCCTTACGCGAGGAGATTCTGTCTGAAGCACATGCCACCAAGTAATGTATTCACCCTGGTGGCGACAAGATGTATCGTGACTTTAGGAAACATTTCTGGTGAATGAAGATGAAGACTGATATCGTAGGACATGTGGCCCAATGTGACACTTGCAACAGAATCAAGCCGAGCACCAAAGAACTGCGGGACTGCTACAGCCACTCGATATTCCTGAATGGAAATGGGAAAGCATATCCATGGATTTCATAGTGGGCTTACCCCGAACCCCCTCAGGATATGAAGTCATTTGGGTGATCGTTGACCGTTTGACCATGGTCGCACACTTTGTACCTCTCAAGGTCAGGACTAGCGCAGAAATGTTGGCTGAATTGTACATCAAGAATATTCTCAGACTACATGGAGCTCCCGTTAGCATCGTGTCTGATCGTGGAGCTCAATATATGTCTCGCTTCTAGAAGTCTTTACATGAGTCCATTGGCTCGAAGCTCAACTATAGTACCGCCTACCATCCGCAATCCAACGGGCAAACTGAAAGAGTCAACCAGATTCTGGAAGACATGCTTCGTGCCTGTGCTCTGAAATATAAGGAAGACTGGGAGAAATGCCTACCACATGCGGAATTCTCGTACAACAATAGCTATCAGGCAAGCATTAAGATGTCCCCTTTTGAAGCACTGTATGGTAGAAAATGCCGGACACCATTGATGTGGTCATCACCTGGGGAAAGATCATTATTTGGCCCCGATACAATCAAACAAGCTGAAGAAGGAGTCGCCCAAGTGCGAGAGAACCTGAGAATTGCGCAAAGCTGACAGAAAAGCTATTCCGACAAAAGGCGTAGGGACCTCGAGTTCGAAGTTGGGGACTACGTCTACCTCAAAGTATCCCCACTTCGAGGCACCATCAGATTTCACATCAAAGGGAAACTTGCTCCGCGATATGTGGGACCCTACAGAATCAGTCACAGGGTTGGGAAGCTTGCTTACAAGCTTGAGTTGCCACCAGAGCTCACGGGAGTGCACCCTATGTTCCACGTATCACAGCTACGCAAGTGCTTGAAAATTCCTGAAGAACAAGTTCCTACAGATGTGCTCGACATACAAGACACGCTTGAGTACAGAGAGCATCCTATCAAGATTTTGGGCTCAGACACTAAACAAACAAGAAGCAGCACCATTCCCATGTGCAAGATCCAATAGAGCAACCACACAGAACGTGAAGCAACTTGGGAAAAGAATCTGACATGCAAGCAGTTTACCCCTACCTTTTCGATGGGTATGTATCACCTTAAATCTCGAGGACGAGATTCTCATAAGGGGGTGGTACTGTAACAATTTGGGATTTTAGCACACACAGAAATACCAACTACAAAATTTTCACAAATATCCCATGTATTGATGAGTGACATGTAGATAAACCCTAGCCATTGCACTAGATGATCCCAGTTTTGTTGCATAGACAAGCATTGCATCATATAAATATTAACACATGTGATTTGGATTTTATTTGATTTATGTATTGATATACAAAATCACCAACAAATTATTAATTCATACATCTATAATATTACGTGTGGGAAATAATATTCCACTGCACCCTATAACTCCACACAATCACTGTGGGGCCCACTTCTACACTATAGCATTCAACTCAGCTTGAATTTGAATCAAAAACAAAAACAAAAAACAAATAAAAAGGAAAATAAAAAGGAAAAGGAAATAAACAAAGCCATTTGGCCTAGAAAACCAACCCAGCCTGCTAACCCCCTCCCTTTTCTTTTTCTGGATCGGCCCAGCAGCCGGCGACGGCCTGTTAACACGGCCCGCTCGCTCCCCCGCCAGCTCTGCCGCCTGGACAGCTGTGGGTGTATTAACCCCTATACCCTCACGGCTATCTTTGGGTCACGTTCCTAGAGGCCCATGACGAAAAGCTCGAAGCCCGAAGGACGCCAACAACGTGGTCGGCGGACCTGCTCGGGCCCAAGGAGGCGCCTTGCTGCGCAAGGCAGTCTAGATATAGGAAACCCGTATCTTTTCTGGATACATGTGTTTGTAATTATCTCGTATCAAAAACCTATGAGCTGTAATCCTGTTCCCCGGACTATATAAGGCGGGCATGATCCACCCCATAGGATAACTCTCTTAGATCTTGACATCTTGTACTCTTAAGGCAATACAATCCAAAAAGGCACAGGACTTAGGGTATTACGCATCTCACGGCCCGAACCTGGATAAATCTGTTTGTCCCGTTTTGTGTCATGCTCGATCGCTATTTCTAGGTAGCCCCTTGCCTAAATAACTACCGTGGGTAGCCCCGTGGTAGACTGTCTCGCATATCTTGTCGACAGTGGTGCGCCAGGTAGGGGTAGCGCATCTAGATTTTGAGTCGGTCGAGATGGTTTCTT